>JABCKU010000092.1:23791-49745 GCA_018221655.1 Myochromella boudieri | reverse complement strand
TGCCTGGCTTGGCTACCGCTTACTCTTTGAATGCAACGTCATTGAAAAGAGCGTACAACAACCTCTTGTGGGATAGTGGAGCTGGAATGTTCCGGGATAATCTTACGTCGCCCCTACTTCCCCAAGATGGAAATTCGTTGGCTGTCCTATTCAATGTCACAAACACTCGCAGCCAGAACGAGGCCGTGAGCAAAGGCCTGACCAATTTCTGGACGGACATCGGACCACTAAGTCCTGAACTCAACGATACGATCATTCCATTCGTTGGAGGTTTTGAGGTTAGAAATCTCCTCTACTGCATGACCTACTGTTTAATCAAGGTCGAACATTAGGTCCAAGCCCATTTCATCGCGGGTCAAGGAGAGAGGGCACTAGATCTCTTACACCGAGGTGCTTGATATTAGTACAATTTGCCTGATTGCCTAACTAACCGCTCCTGCATCTAGAGGTAAGTATCTCAATGCAAATATACGTCGTCAGGGTGACAACGCGGCTCAGTGGGGATACATGCTGTATACCAATCTCTCTGTACAGTCAACGCTGTTGGAGGGTTTCACGCGGAATGGGTCCCTTGGGTATTTAATTGCTCAAAGTCATAGAGAATTCACCAACTTAGCCATAGGTATCGTGCTGCCGCCGGATACCGCTTCGATCATTCGTTCACTAGTCACAGTCATGGATGGGCCACAGGTCCCACACCAGCCCTGACATTTTTTGTCGTCGGTTTGACACTTACATCTCCTCAAGGTATGACTTGGTCCGTCGCTCCTGTGTTAAGTGGTTTACAGGCTGCCGAGGGTGGGTTGGAGACCGGGTTGGGCTGGTTCGGGGTCAAGTGGAGGATTGAAGGCAGTGTTTTAACACTGAAATTGGATGTTCCCAAAAACACACGCGGCACAGTCAAATTACCGGGGAAGGGGCGCATTCTCCAGACGGACACGCCAAACGCAACACCGGGTATAGGCGATGACGGTACCCTACGGGTGACAGGAGGGGAGCATACCTTTGTTCAAAGATTGGTATAAGACAATCACAGATGCGACGTCGTAAAATCTGTGGACTTGGACTTCTAAACTCTCAAGCTATTGACTCTTGGAGTGCATTTTTCATTTTTTGTACCAAGGTTTGCTTGTCAGTAATGAAAAGGCTCAGAATATGTTGTATACTAGTCATGTTGGTGCTTTGATTCTTGCTTCTCTCTAGAGAGGCCATGCCCCAATGAGGTCTTCGCTTCTTAAGGGATTGGCTGAAACTCATCATGTAAAATGGTGGTCATGATCAGAGTCGGATGTCGACATCGCCCTCAGTGCGCTCAGCGTTGTTGGGCACGAAGGCGACGCGGTGGGGTGCCGAAGAATCGAGCGCACGGACCGCGCGGTTACCACATCTTGAGTGCTAGGCGATAGCATTACAAAAAAACAGTCGGAGTTTCGGTTGATTATAACCTCCATGAGCCACCTCAACCGCGATGCTGACCTACGTTGACACCCTCACGCAACTCCAGCCATTGTATCAACTACTATTACTGGGTTACTGACTCATTATATTTGTGGCGCCACATGAAATCAGTTGAACCGAGACTTACCTGCCATAACCCTAAACGAAGCAACTCACAGCCCTTGGTGTTCACCAGTGGTCACCGCTACTGTCAGTGTGGCATTACGCACCGGCTGCTCTATTCGTTATTCCAAGGGGGAAAAGGACCTAGGTATATTGACAGGAAGTACTCTAATGTATGCAAACGAGATATTCTAGAAATGGATCAGGATGCGTGGAGTGAGGGCCGTTTAAAATGGGGCAGACCTTGTCTGTAAAACTGGTGCTTCACGAGAACCCGGCGACGCATTCGTTTCCAGGTCAACATTTATTAGGCCCACTAAGGTGATGACTGGATCTTCTAAAACGGCTTCTGCAACAATACCATCGTGTGAGCGTTCGATATCGGAAACTGCGTCCTTTAAGGTGCCTGAGAGACCAAATGTTTCAACAATCGAGGATTAGAATATGAAAGGACGACCAGCCTAGTTGGCTACAGTATCACTACTTTGATGGTGATTGTGACAGTTTATGTTTTTGCCTTCTATCCCTATGCACTTCTCTTTTAACAATACCCTCTTTGTCACCACGACTAAAAGGACAGTGTTCGAAGTGTGATCCTAATCTGAGCCAACTAGACTCGTTGTATAGGAAACGCCGGTCAGCGGTCTACGAGTCCTAGTCAGCTCCGCTGTGTAGAACTGGGCGTACACTCAGTCATCCTCACATAGATGTTGACTACCGTGATGCTCAGATTTGGATTCAACACGGGCTCAACCGCATCAGTCGCATTGCATGGCACGTCGATGACCAGCGTCAAAACGCAATTGGGGTACACACACAGAGCATTCTTTCCAAATAGAACCCCCATGCTGGTTCAACAGGATGAACGACTCCTACATAAGGGAGATATCAGCTCAGAGTCCGTGAGATCTCATCCGGCTTACTGCGGTACAGACATTTAGAGGTCAAGATCGTGGCAGAACCGCAGCTAGAGAAGTGACACAGACACACAGGAACGAAATTTGTACGAGGATTGCGAATCCCACCAGGAATAACGTCACCATCATGATATTTGAATTCCAGATGCTCATATTGGTGGTCGCCTTCCCACTCGCCGCTTACTGTTTACGTTTCCCTTTGCGGCTGTCTCCAATACAGGCGATGCTTAGGTGGCGTTGGTGGGCACAGACGATGGCGCCCAACTATGTTCCCCATGACTATGGAGTACCTTGAGAGAGTCAATATGCACTAACCTTGAACGACGATACGTCGAAGTCGTGGTTTGTCCGTCATTGCTCCCAATCAGATACAGCCATAGTCCGATCACCGCAGTCACAAATCATCATTTAGAAGCACGAAGTTACCAGAGGTTTTCATAACAGCACTTCGAAAATTCGGCAAACCGACAAGTAAGCTTGGGCTAGAAGCCAGATAAAAGTACATGTGGACTGGCACGGACATCTTGAAGTTTGAAAGTTGCAATTGTATCAAAAGCCGACGACATCGCAGGCTCCTAGAACCACGATGAGTATGGCGAAGGCGACACATCTCTAAGTGAGTGCGGTGTTCAGAGAAAAAGCGGTTCATGTGATATAAGTGAATGTCGTTTGCCGTATGGTGAGTGGCGAACCGTGCTTCTGATTATCAAAGCTTACATAACACATTACCATCCTCTGAAAACACCACTGACCACCTTACATACTTGCCACGGTAGTACCTTGTCTGAACCCAAGCTTGTGACCATTAATGAAACTCTTTGTGCTATACATCCATGACTTTTCCGCTAGTACATCGTCTGCGTTGAGCATAGGGCTCAGCTATTAGCTCTCTCTGCCTCTCGGATCTCCTCTCAGCTCCTCTCTCAGCCTGCTCGTGCATTATTTTCGGGAAGATTTACCAGCAGATATCATTGTGGGCCATCAAGTAGGTCGTAGTAGATCCGAACCCCCAAAGAAGACAGGACGAGGCATTTCACCGTGGAAGCCATTGACATTTCAAAGGCCATATAATAGGTGAGCAAGCCGAATATTTTACATTCTTCGGCCCACCCTCTTAAGCGATGATAGAATTTACTTTAGAACGTCCTTTGTAATGGCTGAAGAATTTCCGTCATAAAATTACAGCCTAAGAATCAAATGACATGAACCAAAGCAATTTAGGTGGCAGACCTCGTGCTTTCCGTGGAGTGTCGTGTGAGCTTTTTGGCTCATGACATGGCAAGGTTCTCTTCTCTCTGACATTTCGGACCTCATAATGCGACTGCGAACCCAACTGGCGTCCTTCTTCGATCTATTTTACATCACACTGACCAGTCATCGTAATCCACTTTCCCAGCGAATGACAGTATAAAGACATCTCGAAGAAATCTGTTTTTAGGCTCCAAGTCTAAGCACTCAAGATGCGCTTTTCCAGTGCTGTTGTACTCAGCTTTTGTATCTGTTACTGTAATGCCCGCGCACCATTTGGACCATGGGATGCATTCAATTATGCTCCTCCGGGCCGTGCTGTTCGACCGAAGTCCGTTCATTCAACAAACGGAGATATTCAAAACCCCCGCCAGCTTGTCGCCCCTCGCGGAGGCTCGGCAACTCTCAGCGGCAACGGATCTTTCGTTGTGTTAGACTTCGGACAAGAGGTTCGTACTTTCCAGGCTTTGATGTCAACAGTCTATTTCTTACTTGAATTTAAATCAGGTTGGAGGCATCCTTTCCCTTACAATCAATAGGGCAACGGCGCAATCCGCACTATCGCTCTCTTTTACAGAGTCTTCTGAGTTCATCAGCCCCATTCATTCCGACGATTCATGCCACTCTGCCGCCACAATGGATTCTGACGGTGTTCAGTCGCTACCATCTCCGCTTCCAATCGGTGTATTTACTCAAACAATCGGTCAGCAGCGAGGCGGCTTCAGGTTCCTCACTATTGTGTCCAATTCTGCTGCTCCTGTGACAATCTCTGATATATCTCTCGAGACAACCTGGATGCCCCATTGGGACGATCTGAGGGCGTATACTGGATACTTCTTTGCTCATGATCCAGGCTTTCATGATCCCGATTTCTTGACTAAGCTCTGGTATGCTGGAGCATACACGGTACAGACAAATACTATCGATTCACATCAGGCGCGTCAACAACCATGTCCTTCCCCGAAAGGTGTGTTTTGCAAGTTTATCCAGGGTTTCATCCTCACATATGGTGACTCAGGATGGTCAAATAACGCTTCAGGCGGACCAGTGACTGGCCCTATTCTTGTCGATGGCGCCAAACGAGATCGGTGAGTTATGACAATATTCGATATAGCCACCCATCTGAAAACTGGAACCTTGGGACAAATAGAAATATCTGGCCAGGTACGCAGACTTTGCCTAGAACTGTTTATGCTAATGGCGAACTGCTTCCTATGAAGGTGACATGGGTATTTCCTCCCACACGGAGCTCGTTGCTTTGAACGATCTACTCCCATCGAAGAACGCTTTGATCGTTATGTTCTCGACCCAGGATCCAGTGACTGGTTCACTTCAGTATTCCGGCCCACCAATTAATGCAAGAGGAAGCGATACGTACATCTGCTGGTCATTGATCGGGACGCATAACTACTATCTTTATACTGGCGACCTTGGATTTGTGCGGTCTGTCTGGGGGAATTACACAAAAGCTTTAGCATTCCTCGAAAGCCAAGTCGATGGAACAGGGTTAATGAACGTCCCTCGAGCGTTTGCTAATGATTGGGGACGAGACAATGGAGAGGGACATAACTCGGCAGCAAACGCTATCTTGTATCGTGTTCGTTGTGCTATTCTTGGTCATATCTCCTTAATTTGACAACGAATTTTTTGTGCCTGCCTCTAGACGTTGATCACTGCTGCAGATCTTGCAACACAGCTCGGCCTGTCTGGTCTGGCTGCCGCCTACTCCCTGAACGCGACATCATTGAAAAAAGCATACAACGACCTCTTGTGGGATAGTGGCGCTGGAATGTTCCGGGATAATCCTACGTCGACCCTACTTCCCCAAGATGGAAACTCATTAGCTGTCCTATTTAATGTCACAAACACTCGCAGCCAGAACGAGGCCGTGAGCAAAGGCTTGACAAATTTCTGGACGGACATTGGACCACTAAGTCCTGAACTCAATGATACGATCATTCCCTTTGTTGGAGGCTTTGAGGTTGGGAATTTTCCTGTGCTTCGTAACCTACTGTTTAATCAAGGTCGAATACTAGGTTCAAGCTCATTTCATCGCGGGCCAAGGAGAGAGGGCACTAGATCTCTTACATCGAGGTGCTTGATATTACAATTTGCCCCCATTGCCTAACTAACCACTCCTGCATCTAGAGGTAAGTATCCCAATACAAACATATGTCTTGAAGGTGACAACGCGGCTCAGTGGGGATACATGCTGTATACCAATCTCTCTGTACAGTCAAGCCTACTGGAAGGTTTCACGCGGAATGGGTCCCTTGGGTATTTAATTATCTAACATCATAGAGAGCTCACCAAATCTGGCCGCATAGGTATCGTGCTGCTGCTGGATACGACTTCGATCATTCGTACACTAGTCACAGTCATGGATGGGCCACAGGTCCCACACCAGCCCTGACATTTTTTGTCGTCGGTTTGACACTTACATCTCCTCAAGGCACGACCTGGTCCGTCGCTCCTGTGTTAAGTGGTTTACAGGCTGCCGAGGGTGGGTTGGAGACCGGGTTGGGCTGGTTTGGTGTCAAGTGGAGGATCGATGGCAAAGTTTTAACACTGAATTTGGACGTTCCCAAAAACACACGCGGCACGGTCAAATTACCAGGAAAGGGGCGTATTCTCCAGACAGACACGCCAGATGCTATACCGGATATAGGCGATGACGGTACTCTGCGGGTGACAGGGGGAAAGCATACGTTGGTTCAAAGCCTGGTATAAGATGGTCACAGATGCTACATCCGTGCACTCCTAACTCCCCAAGCTATTGACTCTTGCAGTGTATACTTCGCTTTTTATAACAAAGTTTGCTTGTCAGCGATGAAGACGCTAAATAGGTTGTATACTACTCATGTTGGTGGCATGGCTCTTGCGTATTGGCTGATTCTCGCTTCTCTGTCGAGAAACCATGCCTCAAATAATGTCATCACAAATACGATGATCACGCTTCGAATTGTTGACAAGTTGACCAGGTGACGATTTCGAAGAGCCTGTCCTCCACCTGTCTGTCCTTTTAGTCAACCAGCACACCTTTTTATCCAGCGAAGCAATACTCCCTTCAGGAGCTAATCAGATCCGTGGTGCCTCAAGTAATGCATCCCGATCAGCTGGGGGATGTTGATGTCGTATGTACTACTATGCCGCGGGCGAACCATCACAACTTCAAACTTGGGTCAAGTAATAACTTTTTCCCGATGCATAATTAGCTGGCCTTCTCGTCTAAAGTCAAACGGGCCACCCATAAGAATGTGGTTCAACAAGCTGCCACTACACACCTTTCGCGTCTTACAACATGGCTGCCCAAACTTTTCAAATTATCAGAGGTCTTTTCACCGCTATCACTGGTGTACGCAACTTCTTCTCGTCCGGAGCTGCGCCTTTCACGTTGGACGACGTCCGCCGCCAAATTGCGTCAACCACTGGGAGAGTCTTTCAGGACCGCGACCTCACTTCTTTACGAACCATCAGGCAGACCTTTTACGACTCCATGCGACCAACCATCCTTGACATAACCACTATCACAGCTGCCGACCTGACATTTGGGGGTAGACTCTCAAACATCTACCCCGAACTGCGTCAGGATATTCGAAGAATGAATCGGATCCTCGACCAGTTGGAGCAACCTTTGTGGAACAATGCCAACACAATCCACCTTGACGACTATTTTCGCTTCGTGCGCATCTTCACCGAGGCCTACGGTACTCTGGTGCACATGCATGGTGTTTACATGCAGCTCCGCTGCGTAGAACTGGGCGTTGCACTCAGTCATTCTCATATGGATGCTGACTACCGTGATGCTCGCATTTATATCCAGAACGGGCTCAACTGCGTCAACCGCCTCGTATTGCACGTCGATGACCAGCGTCAAAACGCTGTTGGGGTGCACACAGAGCACTACTTCCAAGGTACTCGGATAGAACCCCCATACTGGTTCAATAGAATGAACGACTCCTATGTAAGGGAGACATCGACTCAGAGTCCGTGGGATCTCATCCAGCTTATCGGGGTACGGACATTTAGAGGTCGAGATCGTGGTAGAGCTGCAGCTAGAGAGGCGACACAGATACACAGGAACAATATACGTACGAGGATTGCGAATCCCACCAGGAATAACGCTACCGCCATGATATCCGAATTCCAGACGCTTACTCGACAGATTGATAGTCGCCTTCCCACTCGTCGCTCACTGTTTACGTTTCCTTTTGCAGCTGTCTCCAGTACCGGCGATGCTCAGGTGGCGTTGGTGGGCACAAATGACGTCGCTCAGACGACGTTCCTTATGACTACAGAGTGGGTGCACATTAGCGGTGCGCAGGGTGGCGCCGTACCCACTGCAGGGATCCTGGATTACCAAACTGGGTTGACGCTTATATGTGGAGGTGGGCACGGTGCGAATGATATTGCTACGGTGTGCGAACTCGCGAAGCTGGCGCAGGGTATGATACTAGATGTCGACGAGGAGCAGAAGGTTTTCGACGAGGAGGAGGTAGCGGCGTGTGTAAGTACCCATTAGTGGTGCCCTATCACCTAGAAACTGGCTAATAAGCTATTATTCAGCCCAAGAATTTGAAGCACGGTTGTTCTTTAGCCCAACCAGATATCAACCATTATCTTTACCAAAAGAAATTCACCTTCAAGACCGTTGTTTCTGCAAAGAGTACTGACTCGGACGCCCTCACTGGTAACAGTGAGGCTATCGTTGGAGACGATGAACCGGGGATACAGGTGCTGATGCTCAGTGCCGTGCCATCACCATCACCATACCAGATCGGTGACGCCAGCTTCGTATGGAGCATCATGAGCAGGGACCTACTTCTTGTTGCCGAGAAACTTGACACTGAGGTCGTCACGAGGTATGATTTCGATTCAGAGGCGAGCCACGAAAACTTGGAGGCTGTGAATGCAGTCTAGGGCTCTTGCGCCCTAACCGTCTTTCTTGAATTCGTAGGTCGTGTAACAATTGTATCCTCAATGCAGCATATATAAGATTCGAAATACTTGCACTGATTTTCTGTGACAAGACAATTGTTTCGATAAGTACAATCTATTCCTAAACATGAAGGGTAATACATAGTGTCAGGCGAAGAGGTCCATATAGGATATACATCTACAATTACAACGATGGAGCACATATTACAGGCGGCAATCGCACTGTATGATAATACCGAAGTTTGTAAAACTCACACTAGAGATAGGGCGGGCATAAATAGCAGCCAGCTACCACAGGGAGCCACTGTGTGCACTGCCGTAGTCCCTTGTATGTCGCAAAGGACCAGCTTTCAGGGGGATGTACTCATCCGCGTCATCCCCATACCACTCTTCGCTGCCAACGGCCCCAGCGCCATTGACCATAGCATCAAAATCTCCGTGTTCTCTTTCGACCACCCCAAGTGACATATCCTCCTGCGCCCATAGCACGAGCCTGTCTTCACCTGTATGGAACCACGTCCTGGGAACGAGGAATCGCACAGACTCTTGAAGAACGGGCAGTCGTAGCAACGGACCGAGGGCGGCGAGGCGTGATGCGAAGATGACACGCCTTTGTGGAGAAGCAAGGTACAGAGTGATAGCGATCAAAAGGGTACTGTGGAGTCTCATTAACGGGGAACAATGCTTTTTTGGGTCGTGGAAAGCGCTTACCCTGTGGTGAGGAGGACAAAAGCCACCCAGCGACGAGAGGCTTTATTTGGGACCTTGGGGTTGAGTAATTCTTGGTCACCTTCTTCTCCAGTACCGTCGGATATAGGTGGTTTCTCGCCGGTAGGGTTTGAATCCTCGTTATCGAAAGCGTGAAATACTCCATCGTTTGGCGCTGTTGGGTTAAAGTTCGGGCATGCGTGCATGGTCGACCAAGTAAATGAATGGACCCCGTACATTTCTCCTGTAAATGATGGACGAGGAGACTGGAGAGGGTATGTCAATGGCTGAAAAAGTCAAAGGACAGATAAGGTATACATTGGATTTTGGATCACAAATTAACTTCATCTGAGCGTAACGAGGTATGTCATCGTGTATGCCGCCAATTAAAAACAGGCTTAAGGGTGGCGGCGCTACTATTTTTACAATGAGATCAAACTGATGGGTATAAATCCTCTTGATATGTGCTTACGATCGTTATCGTCCTCATATATCGAAACTCGTGCGTTGATACCCTGGTCAACCAGAGAAGATTCGTGCCGCATCTTTCCAGCGATCGGCGTATATGTTGTCTGTTCCAAGGTTTCGTGATAGCGTATTTCTGCGATCGAGCCTGTGAGATCCTGTAGTTGGGGTTGATATTAATGACTATAGCGTACCACTCATACATATCCAGGTTCCCTCAGGGCACTAATAGATATATCAAAGAAGATTCAAAATATTTAATACTGTTGTGCGCACCTTACGATCATCACGCAGTAGACCATCCAAAGTAAAGATATAAAGTCGCCGACTGGGCTCCTCATCTTGCTCCCACCCGGTGCCCTCAACCTCCATTGTACTATTCTCGAGCATCAGGGGACACAGGTTGTATGATTGGCGCCCCAGCGTGAATTGGCATCCTGCAATCAAGTCAGAGTTCTCGACAAACTCATACGTCAAGGTTGTGGCATCAACGAGTGCGATAAGAATAAGAAATGAGACCCATAACGTGAATAGTCGGGTTTGCATCATATGGAGGGTTGTAAGGGTATCATAGGCGGACGCCTGCAGGTGAAAAAGCTGGAGCAGGCAGCAGTGAAGGAGTCCCGTCTATATGGGGTTACGATGTCACTGCAGCTGACCTCATGGAAACCACATGTCCTCAAATTTGCCTCGAATGCATAATAAATTTAGAATTTCAATGAATTTTCTGTCGACTCCTAATGAGTTCCTATGTGTCGAAAATACAGCATATAAGCCTAAAAACAACAAATTTCAAAACAATGTCTGGACGATACAATTTCTACAGTTCCTCGCGAACGCACATGGCGTCCATTGCCAAAATTTTTCCCTTTAGACCCACAGCTCACAGAGGCATGGGGAAAGAGCGCGAGTTTTGTTGGGAAGGTCCTACAGTGGTATTACAGGTGACCAAGGGGGTCTGTGCGCAAGCAACTGTGCCTGACAGGCGCTGCAACATGCAAACACGGCACTCAGTAAACCCTGGCAACCATGCTGCGACTGGGGCTAGCTGAAGGTGTGTAGGACCTGTCCCCGTTCTTCTCAGTGTATGTATTTACTGAGATAGTCATCATCTCGGAACGACTGTTCTATGATTGAACAATACTTCGAATTAAATATATACATAGTGGGAAGGATGGTTTGCTTACCTTCTCTGGATGTGAAGGCTGGACGGTTGTGGTGGCATCCGATCTTCCTCGCGATGCTGATATGTTCGAAAGGTGAAGCGATACAGGTTCATCGACCTTTTCACGCAGGTCATCACGCGCGTTAAGCCTACATATACGTATATGAGTGATCGCCAGATATTCTTTGCAAGTTAGATGGCTCACGTAGCGAGGTAAGAATTGAGGTACACTTTATCAGGGGCTCTGCTGAGTTGTATTCTTCGATTGAAGGTAAAGTTACTTACGTTTGCTCAGAAGCAAATAGAATCCTGGAATTTAGCAATGAGTATCATACGAAGTGTCTCATTGAGATTAGGAACGTACCCAGGAAGATGAAGTTGTTAGGCATGACGACATAGGTTATCATGCCAAGGGCGGCGTCGATACTTAATGGAGAAGGGGTATGATTATTATCGTCAGGTGGGGCTGTCGTGATGGCACGCACCCGACAATGAGGCCAGTGTTCACCGTGTACAGCATCAAAGTATTAATGAGTGTGTCAGTTCTTAAGCGAACGGTCAGTATTCTGATGGACCATATTGTTTTAAGTTACCTCCGGAAGCCCGTCCTTGACCTCACGAGCAACCAAGATAAGGCCGCGGCGACGCTAAGATCACTTGCAGTACCAGCGGCGAAGTTAAGGTACAACAGAGTCTATACAGATGGTTAGACGTCTCGGTATGGTAGAAGATGACAAGGCGCACAGATATCTTGTCGAGTTCCTGGTACGAGGATATCCCAAACCTACGATGTCAATGATATTAGATGACAATGCTGATCAAAGAAAAGAAACCGTACGCTTTGGCAGTGATCACTGCATGCACGCCAATTAAACCAGTGAGATCATGAAAAGAAAGCGCAGCTCAGAGACGCACCGACTCCGACGACTGCAACCATCGCATCAATAAGACACAGGTCTAACATAGCTTCAAGAGGACATACCAAGATCAGTCGTCGATACCGCCATCTAGATCAACATTCAGCACGTCGTGTTGGGCATAACCAGCTAGGCACTCACAATCCAAGCCGTTACAGGAAGGTTTCCTTTGCTCACTTCGAGTGACCTTATTGAGTGCGATACATAGGCTTTGATGGTAAGTACTTACGTCGATAAAAGCGATGTGCAAACATTGTGCGGATGATGAAGTTGGAGAGTGACTAGATCACAAATTTAGTTTACTATTGCAGTAAGCTCAATGGTATGGATTTAAACTCACAGTAATTACGACATGAACCTTGTAGCAAAAAAAGTTGGACATGCCCTCTTGAGCAATAGACGGAAAAGACTCACAATGACGCTCCTACAAGAGGCAAGGCATGAGCAAAATCCAAAGGAAGGTAACTATAATGTACACACCATATAGGTTGCGCGATAGCAGCTGGGTTGAGATAGTTTGTTACAAGGTAATAGTAAAGAATGTGGCCGTTTAACGCGGAGTCAAACGTGTCGAGCAACCTTCAGGAGCGGATGGCAGAATCAGAATGACGGCCAGATGGAACAAATCAAGTTACTCACCAAAGAAACGCGATCTAACAGCGCCAGAAAATGTAAAAGCGTCAGCCCAACATTACTGACTATCTTAAACACAACAGCTGTACCATTAACTTAAGGAATAAGTTATCTCTTGATCGGCGCGTAAAGAACGTGAACGTTTGAACGCAAGTCACACCCCAGAGCCTACAATATGTGCAAGGAATTGTAAGACGCCACGTTACGATTTAGCGCTGACCCGAGACGTACCCCATCGCCACAAGACCACCAACGAGGAGCGCCCCGAGGGTGTTATCAAAGGCTGGGATCGCCATTTGCGCAGTAGGGTCAGCTTGAGATTGCGGGGGGAGAGACATCTTCGTCCAGGGTGATCACAGAGGAAGACAGGGAAGGTGCCAGAGGGAAAAGCCACATCTTATTGTAAATGAAAAATGGTATTAATACTTCTGTGCCTAGGATCTCCAGAAGGCCTTGCCGCGACTTCGGTGGAATTCATGGAGGGCGCCTTGGAAGGGGAAAATAAACGCACCCACGCATGGCGGACCCTTAGTGTCATCTGCCACCGAAAAACTAAATCAGATCCCCAAAAGGGGAAAGGCGGTTGATTATCACCTTGGGGAGGGCGGTTAGCCGGCGCTACATTATCACCCCACACTCCCTAACGGCAAGAATTGACTGAAATGGTAAGTCCGGAGGACAAACCAAGCCCGAAGCAATTGAGAACGTCAAAGATATTGTTGAGTTGAAGTCAAGCAATGTTCACAAGGTAGCCGACGACATGCTTGTGTTCAAGGTGAGTGTCACTGAGGGCTGGCAAGGTTGGCAAGTGTGGAAACAGGGGTTCATGTGAGAGATGAGACAAATGAGCGTATCGAAGGTCAGTCACCGTAGAAGAGGGGCTATAGTGATGGCGGCATATGTTAGTGGAGCCCATATTTCACCGTATCACCATTTAAGGAAACAGAGGTTTCCAGACGACGGTGAAGGGTGTAAAGAGGTGATATGAGAGCTCCAAGCGGGTATGACATGAAAAAAAGGTAAAGAGAAGTATGCCTGCTGATCGCGCTGATGGCAGAAGTAATCAATACTCCATCGCGACATGGAATACTTAGACCATTATGACATTCAGACTCGTAACTTACGAGTATATTCGCGCACGTGGTGACTTTTAAGGAAGAGTGGTGGATTGGAAGCAGGAGAATAAAAATAAAACGAGTGCGTCAATACTTGTGATGAATGCGAGTGAAAGCTTGAATGATGATGAGGGAAGAAAATATGTACTCGGAAATAGCAAGGTTCATAGCAACTCTGACTGCTGTATGAGCCTCAAGGACTGTTCAGACCTTGGTCGAATAGTGCAATCGAAAGGATTTGGTATCCTGAAAAAAAGTTTTGGCCGCATCAAAAAAGATGGACAGTTAGGAAAAAACAAGGAACGACCACAAACCTGAAGATAGGGTTGTTAAATTCAACCTTGGGTTCCACAATATTGCCCTTGTCATCAACAGCTTTCGAGATATCTAGGGTAGCAATGATAGAGGCCACAAGCAACCAGATAGACGACTCGACAAGGTTGTAGCCCGGGCATTTTCTATGCGAGAGTTAATTGACGCCATCTATGAAGGGGTATGGGAACCAACCTTCGGCCAAAGCCGAAAACGTAGGTATTGGGATTTCTACGGCGTTCCGTGGCTGGATCCACTTTCTCTAGGAAGCGATCTGGGCTAAAAGCGGAGGGATTCGAATAGATGCGCTCGTCATGAAGGATAGCCCTGACAAACAGGCGTCAATGGACGTTCTGAAGAGAATACAGCGCGGGGGAGTCTAACCAAATGTTACCGAAGATCTAGAGATATTACGATATTGAGTGAGTAAAAGTGCCATAAATAATCAGGTGACATCGAAAACTCACATATGATCCTTTCGGGATGAACATCCCATTGTAGACGTCGTCTTCCATTAACCGGTGAGGCAGGTCTTGAAAACTGGTATGAGTCGAGATGTCACATTAGAGGGTTCGTAACGCCTTACTCAGTGGAACTGGGACACCCCAGCGGTAGGTCTCTTTCAAGACAGCATCGACTTGTCAACGTCATATGTCAGATGGGGTAAGTGTGGTAAGAAAAAAAGAAGGTCGTACCGTAGGGCAAGTTTGGGCGATCACTAAATGTAGGAAGACGGTCGGAGCCGATGACGGTGTCAATTTCCTTCTGAGCTCTGGCGAGAACCTCGGGGTGTTCCATCATAGCGAGTAAGAAGTGAGAAACAGCTGTCATTGTCTGGGAAAACGAAAGAATTGATCCAATTTGATAGGCCCAAAATTTGAGGAGGACCTACAGTGTCCATGCTGGCTGAGTACATGGAGTTGGCAGTCCACTTGAGATCAAACTCAAACTCTTTCGTTAATTTGTCCTCTTCGAGCATCGTTGAACAGAACGAGGGCTTAAAGCTACCGGTTTTCTGAAAAGGGATAAGTCTTGAATCAAAGAAGGTTGCGTGGACCTAGACTCACGATACTGTTTTTAACGTACTCGAAAGGGACGTCAACACATTCCTCCATTTTTGCCTTCCACCTGGCGGCCTTCACCTTGAAGCCCGCCCCCGGCATCCAGTCGGGAAGGTATTGGAGAGATGGGAAAAAGTCGACAGGCCATATACCGCCACCAGATGCGATCTCGTTAGACAGGATATCAACACACTCCTCCGCCATCGCGAGAAACTTGTCTTCGTGTGCAAGTGGCTCGTAGCCGTAAACGACCTTCAAGGTGAGGGCACCGGCATAACGACGGGTGTGAGCGATATAACTGGCAGGGGATATAATGACGCGTCGAAGGAACTCGTGGGTTTCGCTTTCGAGAAGAGGGTAGTAAGTAGGAATAGCAGAAAGTCCGAATGCTTTGTGCATGATTTTTCTCTGACGTTTCGACTGGTCTCCGTAAGATGTGAATGCAACCTGTGATATGGCTTTTAGCAAAGCGTGGAAGTGTTGCTGTAAGACTCACCATATTTTTACAACCACATCTTTAAAAGAGAGGGGGATGCTTGGTTGAGTCGTAGTGGGTGTAACGAGTACACAAAACTCACAGGTCTCCGGCCATCACCAGCGATGGTTTGTCGGAATAGATAGAACCACGTTTGTCCAGCAAATCGAACGTGGCTTCCGGGCTGTTCAAGAACACCAGCCCTTGTCCGAAAACATGCAAATAGACAACATCGCCTGTTAATTGGAGGTCAGTTGGTAGCTCATCACAAATGCCTCCCGTCCTCACCATACTGTTTCGCCCACTCGGCAGCGGGTAGCCACAGTTCCTTGACAGTGAGGTCTCGCAAATTACCCAACACGGGCACAGGCTTCGGACCAGGTGGGAAAGACGCCGGGGTAGCTTTATGCTTTCGGAACCAAATAAAAAGAGCGACAAGAAGACTGGACAGGCCAGCTGTGAGTGGGACTGAAGGTGACATTGACAACAGTGAAGATGTCGGTGTCGGTGGTGATATGAGGAGGAGTAGAGAGGTGAAATAAGGAGTACAGCGAGGGGTGATTCAACTCGCCGCCAGTTTACAATGGAAGTGGTCAAGACAGGAAGACTAATACTTAAGGAATTTTTGGCCGGCGCCAGGGCAAACCCACGCGAGCAAGAAGTTCCATAAGAATTCGAAGCACAGAAGCAGGTATGCCGTACTCTTCCGTGCCTCGTGGAGTGGCGGAAGACTAAAATCTTCCCAAACCAGGAAATAGAAGTCCACCATTACGGCGTAAACATGACTAACGCTGCAACCACAATTTTTTTTCTGCCCTGGCGAAGTTCACATCCTATCCTAGCCCTTTCTTTTGCGGTACAGAGTCACTCTTCTCCCTCAAATGTACTAACAACCAACACCTTCGCCAACCCAAGAAGCTTCATTGCTGGGAAAAGTTCACTGTTCATCATGACAGTCTCTCATGATATCGATCATTGGAGCTAGTTTTGTTACTGACATCTATCCTAAAGGAGACGGTAATGATTTTGCCTGTCTTTTCAACGTTTACTACGCTCATGCATATCGGCGTACATTTAACTCAACATCATCATCCAAGAGCGAGTTGTGCCTCGGATACTCAGTCGAATGTTGCATCGTTTGTGTGCTCTGCTCGTCTTCGCGTCGCAACCGTGTATGGTCCATGCGTCTGCAGCCGGTCAACGCGGGCATTATTGCGCTCTATATAGGTGACTGGTTGGACATTTGATGAGCTGTTACCCAATTATCTCAGACTTCTGTTAGCTCTAATCCGACACGAAGTTGCTGATTATACGCCGTCATCAGAGGACACCTGTTTGGGACAACGCAGTGCTAGTCTTGGAGAACTATTCCCCATGGAAAGCGCGTACCTGTCTTCAACTCCATACAGTGGAGACGCTCCAATATGCGCTCCGTGACGGTCACCCGACCTTTGGCGAGGGACCCGTGGACATGGTTAACGCTGCGTCTGTCAACCACTCTCCATTAGGGGCCGACCATGGAACGCGGCGCCCGACCTATCAGTTGTATTCCTTACTTGACTGGTAGCCACTGTCGTAAGATTGACAGGCCGTTCTTTGGATGTTGTGTCTTATCTGGTGAGGTTTCTGATCTCAAAGTTAACATCACTTCTTTACCTTTTATAGTTGTGATCCTTCACGTAGGTCAAACCACTATCATTTTGTGCCCCCAACCTCGCCCGAGCTAAAGTGAAAATTGGTTCTGCAACTGGGCTCGATCTGCATGTTTCAAAGGCATTTATATCCGTAGCGGCGGCATGTTTCCGCCGCGACAATAAATGTTTTTTCTCTTGTCATACATGAAGTTACAAGTCATGAGCAAACGCGAAGAATCAGTCTTCCAGCGACTTTTTCAGGCAGCATCTGGATGCAGCCAAACTTCGGAAGATCTGAAGAATGGCTGCGGAAGATGATCCACGGGTCACGAAGAGAGCACCTGCTTCGCGTTCTCAATAGCTGCGGAACCCTATGAAATAGGTGGCAACGAAAAAAATCTTTCCACTTGGCTGTATCGTTGTAACATGGGGGATAACGTTAACCTGGGAAGTTTCCCTAGACTATCATCCAAAAGTACCGCATATGGCGGCAAGGCTTGAGTTTTTTGTGTTATGACTGCAAGGCTCTTGCTGCTTTTGAAGTTATGGTTGAGGTTGCAGGGAACAGTGTGTAGCTCGTCAAGGTTGGCGGCGAAGAGTCGAGCGGTACGGACAGTAAGCCCGTTGTAGCTGAAAATATTCTGGTTGCAAAGAATAATTACTTCGTCCCAGCTGGTGGTTAATCGGGGGAGATATTGCTAATGACCTCAATGAAAGATTACTGAGGCGGGGCTGAGAAGCAATCGGTTCTGACCGCTTGAACAGGGTCGAACGGGCCGAAGGTGTGTATGTAATATCATGATTTTATTCTGTTTGATTCAAGGACCTACAATCGACTGATAGTCTCGACCGTCCTTTCATTGGCGAAGTGTACCGCGCGAAAGATCATGAGCAACGTGCTAGAAGTGTTCTCGTTCTTTGATGAAGAATCCTTTCGTTACCAATTCCCTAGACATGATGTCCAAATCGCGCAAGAGCCATGAGAGACATACTCACTCCACGGAATCATGTCCCCAGCCGGAATCGCACGCCAATTTCTTGCATACCGGATCAAAATGGTAAATATCAGCGAGTGCTGTAATGTAATTCGGTGACCATATCCGCTGATCTCGCAAGACAGGCAACCCCATTACCGCCCAACCCATGAGGGAGGACTCGGAGCGACGCCGAAAAACGTGGGGAAAGGCATCCGGGGCTTAAACCGCCGCGGCGCCTCCGACTCCGTGAACGATTGGAAATTTTCTATGACGTAGGTTAGTAACCCGGCGACTTACAGTCGCGAACACATCAACTTTACTTTGACTTATTTCTATGAGCGGTCATTCGAATCTCATCCCGCCATTGCCCTCCTGGTATTTCATATTTTCGGTGGGCTGAGATATTGTTTGGTCTTCCGGTCTGTGCGAAATCAAATCACAAGGACAATCGCCATTCTTTTGGTACCATTAAATACTTGTTACGTGAAAACTCCCTGTTCTGTGAATGAATAGGTCCAAGGGGGCATCACCATTGATTGATGATTTCTCCATTGCTGGTACGTTAAATGCGTGTGACAACTAAAAGTTTTGATTTTCAATACCCCCTTCAAGTGACCCTCCTTCCACCTCCTTGGGCGAGCAACGAAATGCAAGAGTTTATACATCAAGCTGATTGGGAATATTGGATCATTGCACCGAGCCCCATGTATAATCTTAATGCGCGGCTAGAGAGGTTCCAAGGGCATCCAGCTGCGCGGGATGTCATTTTGTCCTTGCTGCATGTGGGTCATGTACTGATGAGGGGGAGGGAAAACTGCAGTGACTTAAGAGAAGCATTCTGGCGCATATAGAAACTAGTCGGCAGAGGTCATGAATAGAGAAAAATCCGGTACAAAAGTTTGGGTCGGCTTAGTAAGTCGTTCTTTTCTCTCTCTCTCTCCCATCTCGTTTCGTAGATGCTGTCGTTATCCTCTCAGAACAACGGGACGACATTGAACTTCTCGAACCTCACCTGCCCAAATTATTAGAAGTGGAAGAAGCCATTAAATCTCGAAGTCCCGGCCTTCAAAAACTTTATGATGCCCTCAAACTATCCACTGGCACTTCGAGTAATAACAAACAGATCCCTCTCGCCCCCCTTTTACAATATTGTAAATTTACCTTGTCCTGATCTATCCATTAAGGAATTGCTCGTTCGTGACAAAATTCTAGAGTTCATTAAGAAGTGGTCCTCACAGGACATGAGTGACTTGGCCCTTCTTCCTTTCACTCCGGACGGCTATTTTCGTTTCAAGTTTCCCCCCACCATTTTTTCGTGCTTAGGCTCGCTGTATAAACACTTATGAGTCATCCTCTGATGGCTTGACTCTCGTTGGCCGGGGCGATGCCCGTCTTTACGTTGGATCATGCTCACATCTTACATACCAATGCCTTGTCATGATAAATAAGTAAGAGGACTCGGAGATGCACCGCCGCGGCTTCGTCAATTATATTCACGGTCCTAAACCCAGTCTACGTCTAGCCATGGAATTAATGAGGGCGGAGGCCTAGGCCCTTTTCAATGTGATGATTATCCTCCGGGTCCAGCCCCTGAAATGTGTTTGGAAAAGCCTATATCATGGAGAGATTGTGTAAAATCTGACATTATCATTCCATCTAACGAAGGCGATAGCTGGGACATCCAGATATTGCATTTTGCTCTTATGGGGAACGACCCGAGCCATTTCCAACCGTCTTGGAATTAAATCTAAGGAACAGTAAAAGGGGTGTGACCGTTAATAGGATCCTCAATTGAAAGATATTGTGATTTGCTAGGGCCTATGTACTCTACGTGGCCTTACTAGGAATACAAAAATTCTTCAAGTTAGTTGGAAAGAAACCGGTGTAGTGATAGTGATAGCGATGGCGATAGTGATAGTGATAGATTAACCCGCCGCGGTCCCAAAAAAGAACAAGCGGGGCCCGTCCTACGTACAGACAACAAGTACGCTGTAAGGATGTATACATTTGAGTTCGGAAACAGTGTCTATTTATAACTTGGTCTGAATTGGAATCCGTGACCCGGAGTGGGCCGCAACCTTCCGCAACCTTTGACGAAACTCTCATTCAACTGGTCCCAGTCATGATCGATCCTCACAGGCCTTACCCCTGCTCAGTGCTATTCTAGTTTTCAAGCGATTAGCGCCTCTGTATGAATCGCCATCCCCTTGACGATGACATGTACAACCAGATAGTCGATCTATAGACATCGAGCCGAAAATCTGCACCAGTCTGTACGTACAGATTGGTGCAGATTTATTGCGCCTCGAAACTCACCACCATGGCTATCTTGCGCTTTTAACCGCACCTCCGTCACTTTGTCCACCTCTGACTTAACCTTGTAAAATGCTGTAAGGCCTCTAGCGCTCGTTTTGCCTTGCACTGCCCAAGCTGGCTCATACAGCCGACGCATCCGGGTTTATGTTTC
The DNA here is from genome assembly GCA_018221655.1 of Myochromella boudieri. Classification (NCBI taxonomy): domain Eukaryota; kingdom Fungi; phylum Basidiomycota; class Agaricomycetes; order Agaricales; family Lyophyllaceae; genus Myochromella; species Myochromella boudieri. The sequence goes on along the minus strand of JABCKU010000092.1, from coordinate 29,153 downwards.
TGGCGTTCACCCTCATCACTGTTGGCTGTCATCTTCTTCCTATGTCATCGCCATACATCAACAACACGGGTGGGATGATACATACGTGTCCGAAAATCCACGGGTGATATCGGGTTGCGTTGTGGCGTCAATACTCTTCGACGTCGACTGTAAACACTCGCTGATGAAAATGACTTGAGAATTGTGAGGGTGATTATCAAGCCCCTCTCTGACTGGTACCGAGTACAACACTCGAAGATTCCAACAAACGAGCCTTAATACAAGCGCTTGGGCAAGTCACCCAGAACAATCTCGCTTTTGTGGCAGGAGGCCCTGGTGTATGTTACGAATGATGGTTCATCTAATGTGATACGGATCTGAACTGGGCATTGACCAGGCTCCATCATTCTGCTCAGTTTTTTTTCAGTACTCACAAATTATCACCACCCAATGGCCTACCAATATGCGAAACTCGCATCGCATCGCGTTAGGGTATGCATCCGTGTTTGGCGTCCAGGTAGCGTTTATTACGCCCCCAAATTGAAATTTTATCGGGTCAGCCCCCCGCCTCCTTCTCTCCATGACACCGGATGAGCGATTTCGACTTCAACGACTTGGGCAAGCAATTTTGGTCAACGCTGTCTCTTTAGCTGTATTGACAGTAGGCTATGGTAATATCGTCGTTTCATCGTCAGGCTCGTTCTAAAGTGCCGCTTTCCAGGATTTATTTTACTGCTTGTTATTATCATATTCATCACGGAAGTCACATCGTAAGCACTCCCTTAGTATGTTTCGAACTTGTTGATAATTACCACCGACTTTCCTAGCAAAACGCGAGGGTTTGGCCTTCGGTCACAAAGATGGTCATTGTCCGCGGCATCGATATTTGGTGGCTTAATGGCTACCACAGCGTGGATACTACAGCTGGTCCTGCTAGCGGAAATGATCCATGGGATCCTCGTAGAAGACACAGCCCTTCCATTTGCCATGAAAGTCAGGCTAGTAAACAAGCAAATATATCCTCTAGTTTTGGCGAATCGATGGGCCCTTACACTCACGGTGTGATCAGCTACTCGTAATGTCTGGTTCATCAGATCTGACGCAGCTTTACACCTAACTAGCCAATTGTCAACGACGCCATCACGATATGGCGAGCCTGGGCGCTGTTTCCTCAGCAAAAATCCTGGACTTTATCTAGCTTGTTTTTGGGTTTTGCAGCCTTGGGTAAATATTCAACACTGACCATTTATTTCTATTAATTAATTCGTATACCATCCAGTAACGGGGCTTGCTCAACTAGGCTACTTGTCGAGCTTGAGCGGAGGGCCGCGTTATGAGGCCGCCCTTGGTGGTACAGATGAAATATTCAACAATATTAGTAGTGCCTTTGTCACAGTATCACTGGCGACAAATGCTGTTGCTACCTTTTCTATTATCAAAGGTCTATGGTAATTATGCTTGTGCAGCCCGTTCAAACTGCTTCCGCTGATATTTTTTATTTTACTTCTCTAGGTTACACCGAAGCATCCTCCGCTGTTACCTCGACCAAGGGGAACGTCGTAAATTTCGAGTCCATGGAGTCCTCATCTTACTTGTAGAGTCGGGGCTTGCCTATTGCGGGTTTCAGGTCTGTCGCCAGTAATCTTTACACCTCTCATTCCTGACCTTCCATCAAGATAGTAGGACTCGTCCTTACCTGGCTTCCCCATCAACGGGAAACGCGTCTGTCGCGGCTTATTGCAGCCGATGTCTTCTGGGAGCTGTATGCCATAGCATCAGTACGCACAAATTTCGCGTATACCCACGACTAAGCATTTTATTTATTAACCTCGGATTTAGGCGTTGTACCCCATCCTGATCGTATTTCTGGTGAAGCATCACCATGCCAATATGGAAAAGCAGAATAACTCCGATGCATGTCCATCGGATGACCTGGAAGTGCGGAATATCTCGAATGCAAATACTCCTACAGATTCGGAAGCACAGAGTGTCTCCATCGGTGCACGTTCTTGATGTGAATTTTTTTACATGCATAGGCAGGGCTTGTGCGCGAAATTTGATATGTTAGCAATAAAACTTGAAAGGGCCGATGACGCGCAGTGGGGATAATACGATTGTTTCTGTAGACGCTGGTAAGTTGGATACGTCCATTGGCATGTATCTAGTGACTCACTAGAGTAACAAATGGTATACCTAAACAGTGGCGTATCCCAATTAGATGAAAGACACATCATCATACATGAGACCCGTCATTCATAACTCAGCTATGAGTGAGTGTCTCAGAGACGTGAGCTTCAGGTGGTTGTTCTACACCGAGTCTCGAGCTTTGCGCTGTTCATTGAAAATAATACGCCCACACAAAGTTTGGACTAACGTAGAGTCCATTAATGTATGTATTCTACAGGGCCGGCCCGACCAGGCCCGAGCGATAAGTCGGAGTGGGTTATTATATAATCGAACATTAGTACTTTTCACTGTCAGTGGGCACCGTACATCCTCCCGTTCTTAAGGTGCACAATGTCTACACAGAACTCGCCAGCAACCGAAACCAGTGTTTTAATGAATCAAACCATTAACTTGAACATTAAACACGTCAACAGTCGACCTCGGAATCATGTTCCACTCCGAGTCGATCGCGAGTCTACCTTTGAATGCAAGCTTGTCGTAACGGTACGTTCCAAGTTATCAAACCAGAACTCGATTTCGTCTGATCAGCATCAAGATGGTATACAGTTGACCGAGGACTTAAGCCATGGCAACCTGACACATTGAAGCGTTCATGCAGCATTTGATCGAATTGGGTGTTAAACGTCTGGTAATGGGGACCTGAAAAATTCAAGGGTTGAGATATATGCCTATCTGTAATATTTCAGTTGTGGTAGGGGACAGCGCCTAATAGTGTGAGTGATTCTCGTTAATCTTTTTTGGTAACAGTCTAAAATACTTCAACTAGATTCCGAGATTCTGTTTTTCTTCATCACAGTTACTACTAGTCCCCTGTACCTGGCCAAATAGAAATGTGTGTGTCTACTCAGTGACTTTAGGCTTGATCACCAGTCAATTAAAAAAATATCTCTTATATAGCGGGAAAAAGCATTGTTTCATTTACAAGGTTAGGTGCTTTCGACAGCGCCTACTTTTAGCCCCCACATAACTAGCTTCGTATCAACTGTGAATTTGGTGTATCTCGTGAATCTGATACGAGGACTTCCAAAACAGCAATCGAAACGGCACAGCCATCCGTCGAGCCTTGCCCTTCTATGAACCATTACTCTCACCGCATGTCTTACCATATATGTCATCATTTCAACTAATTGAGGCCTGTCATCATCCCACACGCAAGCCAGTTTTGGGATCTGTAATCACCATCTAGGCGTGCACAGACGTTGTTTCGTAGATGCCAAACCAAAATTGGTTCTCTCTCCTGAGCTTGCGTCTGTGTTTCGCCGAAGTGGGTGAGTATTTATGTCCGCTGGCTTTTACAATATATTTATATCACTTGACGCCCAGGAATAGGATTCGGGGAATTCTGAATTGAGGTCTTTCGCACTCCAGTGACCTATTTGCTATGAACAATGTCACAACGGGATAGTCTCAGATGGGTGGGCGTTTGCATGTGTTGCTCCTGCCCAGTTCTAATTGCATTATATGGCATCTAGCCATGGGGCTTGCCCAACAAATCTACTCGACAAGATCAAATGACGCTGGCTTTGATTCTGCATTGAATGGTACGGACGAAATTTTGACAAGCTTAGCGGTGCCTTCATCCCGGTATCACTGGCAACGAATGCTGTCGCTACCTTTTTCATTGTCAAAGATCTATGGCGCTTGAATTCTGTGAAGCCAATTCGTATTATTTCCTCTGATCCTTTACCCCTAGTGCTGCTCATCACGACTGATGTCTTTTGGGACATCTATGCCTTGTCATCGGTACATTCACAGCTTATGCACAGAGCGGCAATCACTGACTTGACTGTAGGCGGCCTCCCCTATCGTGGTCATTTCCTTGGTGAAGCATCGTAGTCACGCTGAGTTGGAAACACAATGTGACTGTCTTGACGGCGCTGACGCATGCCCTCGCATGCCCTTCGGTCGATCCAGAAACACAGGATCATGTCTCTGTTGATCCACGCCCTTGATGTGATTGGCATGGCCCATGGGCTAGGCACTTGTGCGTAAAATTTGATTTGGTAACATTGATGAATTGACGACACAGTCAGACTGGGAATAGTACAATTAATCCTGTAGGGCTGCTAGATACTTGTACATTCGCGTGACCTGCAATTGGTAACTCGACAGGCTAGCAAGTGATATATGTGAACAGCAGCACGGTACGGTAAGACTATTATAACATCCCCGTCCTACCACACTTCGAAGCTTCCCCAAATGTTCAAGACAAGCCACCGTACGCCATGTGTGTACTGTATTGGAACCCCAGTCGATCCTGGAACGCAGGAGTATTGTCAACAATGTGACACAGCTGACTCGGGATCCAGGCCAGCGTCTTAAAAGTAACAGGGAAGAACAGTTATTTTTGTACATCACTCGAAACCTCTATGATCCGAGCAAGATAACTGCATATTCGGTTGGGAGTGATGGAGGTATGTAACAAATGTCACAGTAACTTGGTACCAATATGTTGATGAAAAAGATCACAATTGACACGAAATGATTGGACCTACAGGTAATGACTATGATAACGCATATGGCGGTGTCAAATCAAAGAAGCCGCTACTACCTCAAGAGGGCTGTGCTCTGTGGCTTTACCTGTACTGCAGGTCATGACACCCGACGAACGAGCCCTGCTTCAAGCACTTGGAGTTGCCATTTTGACTAACCTAGAAGGTGTGGTCGTTCAAACAATGGCCTACGGTATTTTTTGTCAGTAACCTTGTCCCACCGTGTTCTGAAGCAGCACCTTTTCAGGGTGTATCGTGCACCTCGCCTTTGTTATAATCACTATGGAACCATCAACGTACTCTTGATCTTTTCATGATATAGTTCATGGGACCTACCTATATAACAGATCACGAGCACTCGGTGGTCAAACACAGGCTTGGAGGAAGCTGTATGCGGCATCAATATTCAGTTTCTTGGTTGCAAGTGTATCATGGGCATTAGGGCAGGTCTTTGTACTGAATATAATTCGAGGAGGACTCCTAGACAACCAAGGCCTCCCACTATCGTTGAAACGCAGCTTAGAACACCAACGGAACCGCCCAATAGGCTTGACAGGCATATGGATTCGGACCGTCATGGTTAGTCTGATCTACAGTCCACTTGCATAATGTCATTCCGCTTGCTATATCTGACTCGATTTCACACTTTGTTAGCCAATTTTTAATGATATATTATTGATATGGCGAGCATGGGTATTGTTCCC
>JABCKU010000092.1:10461-23691 GCA_018221655.1 Myochromella boudieri | reverse complement strand
AAGCAGGAGTGAGGGTCAAGGATTTGGAGAATGCCAGATTCAAAGAAATAAGGATGAAGCATATTATGGGCTTTGGTGTTGGGGAGGGAGACACATGAGTCATCAACTTGGGTGTCAGTGAGAATGAAGTCCTGGGCGTGTTGAAACATGGGGAGCGACAATCGGGCTTGGAGTAAAACGCGTATCTGAGCATCCCGAGGCGGCTGCATCATCGGTGGAGACGATGGCCAGGTGTTGGCTTGGAGTCGATGTTGTCAACAAACAAAAACCCGGCCCCTTTCGTGTCCGCCAAACTTATACACCTTTATACACCTTTCATATTTTTGAAGATGCTGTCAATCGGTTCTCTATATATTTATTCCCGCCACCTTCATTGTCTGGTTCAGGCTTTATTCAAACACGCGACTTCAAACGCAACCAGTTCAATCGAACTTGAGGGCAGACCTTCAAGTTGTGTGCACGACTACAGACACATCCGAGTCCACGACTTCTCTCTCACTCCCGCTCTTTCCCTCAACCGTCCTACATAACGAGTCCCCTGGTCCAGCTTTGTCCAATATGGCTTGATAGTCAGCCTATTGACATCGAGTGGAAACAGAAGGGTACAGATCGACATAGCTCTTCGAAGCTCACCCACCATGGCCATCCTGAACTTTCTGCCCTACTTCCCTCACTTTGTCCACCTCTAACTCAATCTTGCAAAACACTGTCTAGCCTTTGGTGCTCAACCCGGACGCGTCGGCCGTGTTATCTTTGGGCAGATTAATTTTGCCCACGTCATGCGTGAGACATGGGTGTCTGGCGTTCATCTTCATCACCGCTGGCTGTCGCCTTATTCCTCTGCTCTTGCCATACATCAACAACATGGTCATATGGTACATGTGTGCCTGAACATCCCATTGGATGATCTTTGGTCGTGTGACGGAAACTCACTTGAGAGTTGTGATAACGTTTATCTAGTCAGTGCCGAGTTTCACAACTTGAAGTACTCCAAGACCCGACAGACGAGCCTCAGCAATACGATCGCACGCTTTGGACAGCTCATCATAATCAATTGCGTTTTTGGTGTATGTTATGAATGATGGAAAGTGATATGAATCTGAAATGGGCTTTGACTAGGTTTCATCATTCTGCTTGCTCTCCTCAGGCTCTCGCTTCAGCATTAACGAATCTAACTGTCAGCGATAAACCAATGGGAGAGGCGGAGAGCTAGTCACCACCCCAATGAACTATGAATATACGAGAACTGCACTGCATTGGGCTGGGGCATGATACATCCATGTTTAGCATCCAGGCAGTATTTATTACGCCCCGAATTAGAGCTTTATCGCGTTAAATCCCCCACCCCCTTCTCCTTATGACACCAGACGAACGATCCCTACTTCATCGGGTTGGACAAGCATATTTGATCAATACTGTCTCCCTAGCAGTATTGACAGTGGGCTATGGTAGTGTTGTCGTTTTATCATCAGGCCGTTCTAAAGTGTCGCGTTCCAGGATTTATTTTACTACTTGTCCTACTCATATTAACCGCGGGAACGGCAACGTGAGTAGCCCCCTTTGTATGCCCCAGTCTTTCAACAACTGTAACTTTGCTCCCTAGAAAAACGCGCAGATTTGGCTTTCGATCCCAAAGATGGACATTGTCTGCGGCAACCATTTTTGGCGTCTTAATGGCTACTATAGCGTGGACCCTGCAGCTGAGCCTGCTGATAGTAATGATTCGAGAGACCCTCCTGAGCCCGGGCCTCCCAATCGTCCAGAGAATAAAGTTAAGCAATCAACGAGTCTATCCCCTGATTTTGGCGAATCGATGGGCCCTTACACTCACGGTGTGTTTAACTATCTGTAACGTCTGGTTCATCAGATCTAACACAGTTTTACACCTGAATAGCCAATCGTCAACGACGCCATTACGATATGGCGAGCCTGGGCACTATTTCCTCAACAGGAGTCATGGACTCTATTCAGCTTGTTTTTGGGGTTTGCGGCCTTGGGTGGGTATTCAACATTGCCGTTTCTTTCTACTACTCTAATTCATATGTATTTAGTAACGGGACTTGCTCAACTAGGCTACTTGTCGAGCTTGAACGGAGGGCCGCGTTATGAGGCCGCCCTCGGTGGTACAGATGAAATATTCAACAACATCAGTAGTGCCTTTGTCACGGTATCGCTGGCAACGAATGCCGTCGCTACATTGTCTATTGTCAAAGGCCTATGGTAATGATACTTCAATGGTGTAGCCGGTTCATATTGCTCTTGCTGACCCCTTACATCTGTAGGCAGCACCAAAGCTTCCTCCGCTGCTACCTCGACCAGAACGAACGTCGTAAACTTCGTGTTCATAGAATCCTAGTTTTACTTATAGAGTCGGGACTTGGCTATTGCGGATTTCAAGTTCGTTGTCAGTAACGTATACACCATCCATACCTGACCTTCTCTCAAGATCGTAGGACTCGTCCTCACCTGGCTTCCACATCAGCGGGATACACGTTTGTCGCGGCTTGTTGCAACTGATGTATTCTGGGAGTTATATGCCTTAGCATCAGTGCGCATAGATTTCCCCTACACTTACGGCCAGGTGCTCTATTTACTGACACCGGATATAGGCGTTGTATCCCATCCTGATTGTATTTCTGGTGAAGCATCACCATGCCAATATGAAAACGCAGATTAACTTCTCTGCTGCATGCCCATCGGACAACCTGGAAGTGCAGAATGTCTCGAATACAAACACCCCGGCCGATCCGGAAAAACAAGGTGTCTCCATTGGTGCGCGCTCTTGATGTGTAACGATCCGCGAGCAGGTAGTCTTGAAGCAGGGGTGGGCGGGTGGACGAATCGAGAATCATACAACGATCATTGAACAGGCAAGTCTTGAAGGCGGGAGTGGATGGATGGACTCAGAGATGTATGTAAGTAGGAAGCAACCAGCCAGTCGAACAAAGAAGCTAAAAGGTCAAAGAAAAAAAACATGGCTGTACGTCCTAGTCGTCCCGGAATAATGTATTACATATAATAGGACATTAGCGAAGCTTTTATATTAGCAAAGGTTAGCAATAAAGGGATATGGGCGCAAAGTGCCAATAATGCGTTTGTTTCTGTGAATGCTTGAAATTGTAAGTCTGAAGAGTGGCGTACCCAAATTTGATTGAAGGCACATCATCACTGCACGGGAACTGGGACACCAGTTTACCTGACTACTGGGCCGTCATTTATGACTTACTTTGGCCATGGGTATTTCAAAGACATGAGTTTGAAATACCGTTGCAGCACAATTGCACCAATATGACCATGGGTGGAACTAAGCTTGATGCATTTTCAGCGCGAAAGGGCCGAGTACACCAGGGCCGACCCGGCCAAGGCGAAACGGCCAAGTTGGTCAATGGTGCCCATCTTTAAGTTTATGTAATCCAGAATCTGCTGGAGCACGTGGAGACAGCGGTCTGCTGGTCCACCAACGACGTTACGAACTTCCAGATTGGCCCGGCCAGTACTTTCTTCATGTCAATCACACCTCCACTTACGCAGCTCCGTCGGTCGTCTCATCCTCCATCTTGATACATGGCGGGAACGGTGCCATGAGCGTGTCTATAAATGGAGGCCTAGATCCTACGACATTGCTGTAAGTTCTCAGTTGAGTGTTGTAAGAACTACCGCCATTGCCACCGTGACGTTGTTTGAGCTTAACTCCAGTTGAGATGCTATCGATTTATCCATCAACATCATGATCGATGGCCGACAAGCCATTAGACAATCGCACGACTCTTGACTAGAATCAGGTTTCGCTCGTACCAAATCCGCACTTGAACCCAGCTTTTGCCGCTTCCGAAGCTTTACTCCTTGGCCAAAGTAGAAGTTATCCCTTATCTTTGATTGATCAACGTGGATGCCAGTAAGTATCTAAGAATTGCCATTTGATGTATAGCTTGATATTCAGCCTATACTTAGATATCGAATGAAAATGGAAGGGGCAGATCTACATAGCTTGCCAATCCTGGCATACCTGAGCTTTCTGCTCTACTTCCTTCACTTTTTTCACCTCTAACTTAACATAATCTTGTAAAACACTGTATGGCCTCCGGTACTTGGCCACACTCTACTTGTGCACTGCCCAGAATTCCCGCGGCCGACGCATCCAAGTCGGTTTACCCACGTCATATGCAAGATACGGATATCTGGCGTTCATCCTCATCACCGCTGGCTGTCATCCTATTCCTCCGACAATGCTATACACCAATAACGCGGTGGGATGGTGGTACATGCGTGCCTGATCATTTCATTGAGTGATACTGGTAAGATATTGGGCCGTGTGACGGAAACTCACTTGAGAGTTGTGACAATGATCATCAAACCTCTCTAGTCGTTACCGAGTATAACACTCCAAGACCCCAACAAAAGAACCTTATAATCAATTTCGTTTTGTGACATACACTAGAGGGTGGGCGCTAGTGTATGCTATGAATAATGGTTGATTCAAGCAAATTGATCTGAATCTAAAATGGGATTTGACTAGGTACCGTCATTCTGTTCACTCCTCTCGCTACAGTACTCACAAATCATTGCTGGGACTAGCTGTCAGCAATAGACCAATGGGAGAGGCGGTGGCCTAACCACCACCCCAATTGCGAAAGCAGCACTGTATAGCGCCAGGGCATGATGTATTCATAATTGACATCTAGGCAACCTTTATTATGACCCCGGATTAGAGCTTTATCGAGCCAACTCCCCCGCCCCCTTCTCCTCATGACACCAGACGAACGATTCCTAGTCCATCGGGTCGGACAAGCGATTTTGATCAATTCAGTTTCTCTAGCTGTATTGACAGTGGGCTATGGTAATCTTGTCGTTTCATTGTCAGGCTGTTCTTAAGTGCCGCCTCCAGGATTCATTTTATTACTTGTCCTCCTCATATTCAACGCGGAAACTGCAACGTAAGTACCCACTTTGTATGTCTTAAACTTGTCAATGATTGCGACCTCCCTCCATAGAAAAACGCGAGGGTTTGGTTTTCGATCGCAAAGATGGACATTGTCCGCGGCATCAATATTTGGTGCCATAATGGCTACTGTAGCGTGGACCTTGCAGCTAAGCCTCCTAATAGAAATGATTCACGGGACCCTTATGAACTATCCGGGCTTTCCATTCGCCATGAAAATGGAGTTAGTGAATCAACGAATTGATCCTCTGACTTTAGCGAACCGGTGGGCTCTTACACTCACGGTGTGTTCAGCTGCTTGTGGTGCTATGCTAACCAAATCTGACACAGTTTTACATCTGACTAGCCAATCGTCAATGATGCTATCACGATATGGCGAGCATGGGCACTATTTCCTCAACAAAAGTCATGGACTGTACTCAGCTTGTTTTTGGGTTTTGCGGCCCTGGGTGGGTGCTCAATGCCATCATCCCCTCCTAATTCTAATTGGTCCATTCGACGTCTAGTAACGGGACTTGCTGAACTAGGCTACTTGTCGAAGTTGAACGGACAACCTTATGAGGTCGCCCTCGATGGCACGGATGAAATATTCAACAACATCAGTAGTGCTTTTGTCACGGTATCACTGGCAACGAATGCTGTCGCTACATTGTCTATCGTCAGAGGTCTATGGTAATTGTGCTCAGCGCAACTCATTCAGGTTGCTCTCTCTAATCCTTTACCTCTCTAGGCGGCACCGAAACTTCCTCCGCTGTTACCTTGATCAGGGTCAACGTCGTAAATTTCGACTTCATAGAGTTCTGGTCTTACTCATAGAATCGGGACTTGCCTATTGCGGATTTCAGGTCCGTCGCCAGTAATTTATACACCTCTCATATCTGACCTTTCTTCAAGATAGTAGGACTCGTCCTCACCTGGCTTCCGCATCAACGGAATACACTTCTGTCACGGCTCATTGCGACTGATGTATTCTGGGAGTTATATGCCTTAGCATCAGTGCGCACAGATTTCCCGTATACTTAAAAGCGGACACTCTATTTGCTGACTCCGGGTTTAGGCGTTGTACCCCATCCTTATAGTATTTCTGGTGAAACATCATCATGCCCATATGGAAAACCAGAGTAACTCTACTGCATGCCCATCGGACGACCTGGAAGTGCAGACTCATGTCCCGAATGTAAACACTCCGGCCGATCAAGACACACAGAATATCTCCATTGAAGTATGCTCTTGATGTGATCTACATACACGGCCATGGCTTGTGCGTAATTTTTGATTCAGTAATAAGGGAGGGTTGATGATACAAAGTGAGAATGATACAATTGTTCCTGTAGACGCTTGTACATCCATTGGCTTGCGATTGATAATTCGACATAATAACAAGTGGTATTTACCTGAACAGTGGCGTACCCGCGTTCAATTGAAGATACATCGTTACGGATATAACTGGAGCGCCAGTCGCTTGGAGAAAGACGAGCACTTTAGGTCGGCCATGGGTTAATTGTCTCGTGTAGCTGTTCAACGGGGAGCGCGACCAGAGCAGAGATCAATGACAATGACGATAGCTGGCTGACAGTGGTTGACTGTCATTGATAGTGACATTAGTTAGTGACATCCCCAACTTTTAGTTTGCATTGCGGCCACCATACGAGGCACACCTTTTAGACTGTTTCTTAACAGGACTGGGAGGAACACTAACAGACACTCGAATTATTGCCTCCCTAGCCTCAGGAGGCAAGATGCCTAGTTGGTGAGACACATATGAGCACTCAGCGTAGCAGAAGGTATGCCGGTAACCGTTCCCTCAATGAGAGGCGAACCTCGATAGAGACTCGTCTCCTGGTGGAGGGATTGGTTACCAGTCTGAGCAAAAGGGAGGTCACACGAGTTGGTGACATTCGGGGTTATTATGTGATCAACGCTTCTGGGGTGCTCCCGGGCCGCGCGCGGACTGCTCCCAGTGCAAGACCTCGAACATCCTGATCAGCATGAGTTTCCTTTCTAATTCTTACTTCTCACCTGGTATACATGGAACCTTCCAGTGGCCGAAAACAGTGTCTTGATGAAACAGCGAATCACGATCATCAACATCGAAACGTTGGTGGTTTAGTGGTTGACCCCAACATCAAATCTCTCACTGAGTCCGCTTTCACCGCCAAGCGCCGTGGTTAACAGTACGTCCCTTTTTCAGAATTTTGTTTTATCTGATCAACATTGTAGTGCCAGATGACGGTATGCGAATATCGGAGAATTTAACACTTAGCAGCCGGATAGTCACCAGTCGTCGGAACTACTTTGAGAAGAGAATGGTGGTTGAACTTAGCCTACCAGCAATCCCACCTCACAACACACGCCGAACATATTGGTTTATGCCGTAGCGATATTCTCCAAGCCCGTGGCCCTATCTGTCCTTTACATCCTGTATCTGCATCGCATCACCTCAAGCTCATTTAGCCTTACATTCCCCAACCCCACAGTTACAATGTCACTGCCGATCTATCGGGTCCACATTGGTCACAACTTGCTCCTGTGTATCTGCTAGTTCTCTCCTCAAACAGTAACATCTTGGCATGAAATCAAACAATACCAATCTTCTTATCGCTACTCATAGCCCTGTGAACCCAATAAAGGAGCGATTGGTGGTTTTTTCCCTTCACCGAAGCGGTAATTGTCAACCAGTGCGGCCATTACTCTCACTATATGTCTTATTCAGTACATCATCATATCTAATTGAAGCACGGTGTTATCCCCCGCGGTCCAGCCCTCAACGATGTGATCACCATCTAGTGCGCACAGTTGTTATTTTCGCCAGCGCAAATTTAGCCCTCTCTCCTGTGTTTCATCTTCGTGGGTGAGCACTTGTTATCTGGAACTTTAAAATTTATGGTATCAGTGCGTGTGAGATCCGTTCCTGATAGGCAGCCTGTACGCTGAACTTGATTTAGACCTTATACCCTACCTTGATCATATCTCTGGCGATACATCGCACTCAGGCCAATCTGGAAATTGACCATGGCTCAAATCAAAGTACCGATCCCGAAACCTCCAATACACATACTCTTTTCAAACGAGTCGAGACATCTCTACTCTAATCGAGCGCATTTGTACTATCTGATTCAGCACAGGGTTTTAACATCAAGTTATCGGAAACGTACTTCAACAGCTGCACGTCTTCTATATCTGGACAGGGTGGAGCAGTTATTTTAGGTACCCCAAATTATCCGACATCACTCCAGGAGTTCTATCTAGCCCTAGACGCGCTGGATGCTTGGGTACACGCTAAAAAAGGGTGATGGTACGCACAGGCTGTGTCGGCGCGTGTGTCAGTGCCGGGGAGATGATCACATGCTTTGGAAATCCTCATTGTGTTCAACAGTGGCGCGCAAATCAGGAGGTTCTCCAACGATCTTGTCAGACGCCTGTGAGAACTCACGTTATTCTCGTCCATCCACGTCTTGCAGCTGGCGTGTGTGAATTCGTACTAACTCGTGACGGTGTGCTCCAATGTCCTCCCCGCGTTCATGCCTTTATGCGCATCGCTTGGTCCTCAGTTCTTCCGACCATCCAATACAGGTCCATACCAGAGATGCCACCGATAGTGTCCCAGGTGAATTTCAATCGCAATTATGCTAGGCTACGCTTGGATCTTATTTTTGTTTCCAGACATCCTGCTAACACGATGAATCAAATGATAACGTCGCTGTCTATCGCCCATATTCATCACAATCGGCGTGCTCCAGCGCTTGCGGATCGTCGGCACTCCAAACACGAACTAGGATATGCGAAAATTGTACTGCTTTGCGTTAGGCCCTTGATGCGCTCGTATTAGATTTCTCCCCAATGGCCAATGGTTATTATGCCTCTGATGGGGTAGGGTTTTATCAAGTTAACCTCCCTCTCATGACACCAAACGAACGAATCCTACTCCAGTCACTTGGACAAGCAATTTTGACCAATGTCGTCTCTCTTGCTGGATTAACATTGGTTTATGGTAAATTCAGTTATTACGCTGTCTTCACCGTTTCTGAAGTGCCACTTTGCAGGATTTGTTACGCATTTCATCCTTGCCATATTCATCACGGAGGTGGTAGCGTACGTACTCATTTGGTTGCTGAGAACATGACGAAAATAGTGAATGACCCTGTCAGAAAAACGCAAGGGTTTGGCTTCCGATCTCAGAGATGGTCATTGTCGGCAGCGTCGATCTTCAGTCTCCTGATTGCTAGCGTATCGTGGGCCCTACAAATGGCTTTCCTGGTATACCTGATTCAAGGAGCCCTTGTTGATAACCCAGACCTTTCGCTCCTTGTGAAACAGAAGTCGGTAAATCAAAAAATCAGTCCACTAGGCTTGGTGAATCGATGGACTCTTGCGCTCACGGTGTGTTCCAGCTACCCCGTGACGCTAACTGATCAATTCTGACACAGTCTTACTTCCTTGCGTACCTACTTAGCCAGTAGTCAACGATGCCATCACGATATGGCGAGCACACGCGCTATTTCCTGCACAAAGATTGTGGACCCTGCTTAGCGTGCTTTTAGGTCTTGCGGCCTTGGGTGGGTATTCAACCTACCATTGCTTTTTAGGTCTAAACGCACCATATGACATCTAGGAATGGGACTCGCACAACTAAGCTACTTGACGAGGTTGAGCGTCCCTGGTATCGTGGGCGCCTTGAATGGCACAGACCAAATATTCAATAAGCTCAGTGGTGTCTTCCTCACACTATCACTGGCAACAAATGCCGTTGCTACTTCTTCGATTATCAAAGGGCTATGGTAGCCGTCCAGCCGGTTTATATCACACCATCTGATCTTTTACCTCTTCAGGCTGCACCAAAGCATCCTTCATCGCCATCTTGATCAAGATCAACGCCGTCAATTCCGAGTTCATAAAATACTAGTCTTACTTATAGAGTCGGGCCTCGTCTATTCCGGACTACAGGTCCGTTATTGGTAACACAACTTTGAGTGCCTCTCATAACTAACCTTCTTCCAGGTAATAGGAGTGATCCTTACGTGGATTCCTCATCCACGAAACACGCGTTTAGTGCTGCTCATCGCAACTGATGTCTTCTGGGACCTCTATACATTGGCATCGGTGCGTAAAATTCTATGTATACTTGTGATAGAGCAATCTGTTGCTGACCCTAGCTTTAGGCGGTGTATCCTACCGTTATTATATTCCTAGTGAAGTACCGTCGCCCTGACATGGAAACACAAGATAACTCCGACGCATGTCCTTCAGTTGATGCGGAAGTACAGAATATCTCTAAAACGAACACTCCAACCGATCCGGAAACACAGAATCGTAGTGTGTAATCATGTTCGGAAGTCATTTCAGAAACAATAGGGAATTAATGGGGCAAATCGTCAGTGTTTGTGCGAAGAATAATGCGTCCACTCTTTCTCATGTATATATGTACATGAATCTGGTACAGATCCTACCAAAAAATGATTGTGGGGATAATGGGATCTGCCAGTTAGTACTGGATCACATGAAATGACATCCGAGTCGGTCCGACGAACGAGCCCTCCTTCTAGCACCTTAGATTAGCCATTTCGATCAGTTCGCCAGGCATACCTGCGCAGATATCACAATGTGCACGACGGATGAGCATGAGGTGGGGCTGGAGGGTGAGGAGGGTGGGTACTTGGTTACGTTGAGGTGTTCATTGGCTGGAAAAAATGAGTACGGAGAACCTTGGAAAAACGGAAGGAAAACGGACAGACTTACCGCTCCGACCCTGCTATTCATGGACATCGCCGCCTCACAAGACGTCACTTTGATTCTGGAGGAAGTGAACAAGCACTGTTGAAATTCTACCTTGAACTTCAAGCATTAAGTAGGAATTCGGGGTACGCGGAGGCGGCGTTACTGTCGAATATGTTGACAAACGAGTGTGTGGAGGTGGGAGGGAAGGACTTTGACAACACTGGAGAAGAGCAAATCTTGAAGGGATCGGATCCGTTTAGGGTCTGTGTATGAAACGACTCGGACTTAACGTTTATGTATGTTGGGTCCCTCGCAACTCGCGATCCGGTTGTATGCGGATGCAAAAGCCCTGCAAAGAGGCACATAACTCGTGGTACGAATTACAATGCATGTTGAATGCATGAGAAGAGTTTGAAGCTGGGTGACGGGTCACCTTCTTGGTCACGTTTTTGGGTTTATTTCTGTTCATTTTTGACTTTTTCACCTTTCCAGCTTGCTTGCTGCTTTTTGGAGGACCTCTGTTAATCATACCTGATATAGCCCACGCTTCAGCGCCTTTGCACACCGTAATGTCAAGCTCCACTTTCAAGTGATGGCCTAAGCATAATTGGTCACTAGTTAACCGAAGATCCTGCCAAGTACCGTCTACCTCGCAACTTCGATGAAACGACCCCTTTGTCCATTCACTGGGGCGTTGACTCACATTTATTATACTACGAAGTGGAAAAACCGTTTGTGCGTACTAGTAGCTGTTACCAATCTCAGAATTCGATTGATAATGCTTACTCTCAGCAAATGACAATCATGAATTTCAAATATGATCGTAAAAATTGAATATAAAAATCATCAGCATCGGCAATGAATGAAACATACCACATCCCAAATATCCCACCAAACTCATTCACAGTCCCTCAAAATGGTCCTTAAACTCTACGGTTCTCCGATTTCAACCTGCTCTCAACGCGTTGCCACCGTACTTTTTGAGAAAGGTGTCCCCTTCGAGCTAGTGGCAGTAGACCTCGCACATGGCGAACACAAGACTCCTGAATACCTCGAGAAACAGCCATTCGGGCAAATCCCCTATATCGTACGTCGAAAGCCTCTTTCATCTTAAATATAGGCTCAATCCTCCCGATATCGAAGGTCGATGATGACCTCACCCTTTACGAGAGCCGCGCTATCTGCCGCTACATTGCCACCAAATACGCTGACCAAGGGACGAAGCTGATCCCTACGGACCTCAAGGCAAATGCTCTATTCGAGCAAGCAGCTTCAGTCGAGCAAAGTCACTTCGACTCCTCTGCTGCAGCCGCCGTCTACGAAATGGTTTTCAAACCGTATGTAACCCTCCTGCTGGTTTATTTAAAATATATTAATCTTCCACCCAGATATCACGGGCTTGTTCCCAATCCTGCCGTCTTTGAGGAACTTATAAAAAAGCTCGACACGAAACTGGACGTTTATGATACTATTCTGAGCAAGCAGAAATACCTTGGTGGTGACGTGAGTTCGTTCTTCCGACTCTGTCTTACACTTCTGACATGTAAACATATAGGAGATCACTCTCGCGGACTTATTCCACCTTCCGTATGGAAACATGCTTTTCGTGGCTGGAAGTAATATCATGGACACCAAACCAAACGTAGCCAGGTACGGAAACCCCTAATAAACATTTCGTTTCAAAGGCTTACTATATTTGGCACGAAAATCTATTTAGGTGGTGGAAGGATATTTCTTCGCGTCCATCCTGGCAAACTGCGAAGGCGGGAATTAAGAGCACTGCATAATAAGCCCTGCTTTGTTTCTACAACGGTTGTCTATTACAGGCCATGTTTTATATCCCAACTTAATATATAATGTAAGCGATAACTCACTGTTGTCGCCATTCCGGACACATCCAAAGTATGACTCGCCATAAAGTCACCGGCTAAGAGCTCCCCCTATTGAGTGAAAGATCTGTACGTCCCACAAGAACACATGCCTTCACGATACCCTGATATACCTCTCATTGGCAATAGGATTTTGATTTATCCTGGGCGTGAAAGCATTGGCTGTTGTATGACAATTACACTAATCCCTGTTGCAAGCATTCCATCCCATATACAAAACCTGTTTACACATACCAGTAATGCGATCCCAGCACTCTACTATCTACGGGATATCAGGCGAAAGTTCTATATATAACTTCATGCTACATTATCGTGGCGCAGGCGTCCGCTCAAAAGTGCATCAGTAAGGTTACTGGTTACTTTTTTGAGCTTTTTGGCCTTAAATTGCGACTACAGTTTAGTACGAAAATGTGGACATTTAGCATTGATCATTGGGGAAAACCACCATTACATAATTTTACTGATCACCTTTCTGCGATTTTAGACTTTCTTTTTTGGCATTCGCCCTTTCGCCCTTTCGACCTCTTTTGCTGGTGCCCAACAAATGCCGGCCAAGACCCAAAGGCCTGCAGTGCAGTAGATTCCCGTGATGCACAGATTTTAGAAGTCAATGTCTAGGCCATCATAAGGGACTTTCAACGCTCGTAGAACTTCACCATTCACAGCATAACTCTTTTCCGTTTATAT
>JABCKU010000092.1:0-10386 GCA_018221655.1 Myochromella boudieri | reverse complement strand
ATAAGGAGGGAGTATGACGTGGATGTCTACCCCTCTTTAAATCTCTGTCTTGACCCCTATTCACTGGCTATTGAGTCTGATCTAGTCTGACGCCACTCTGTGCGGGCTCGCTGTTACGGTACATTCTTCATGTACAGCTCTCTATGGAAATTGCGTCTTTACACCATTGGTGTTAGTCTAGTTTCCGCAGAAAATAAATACATACATGTCAATCACACAGAATTAAGTGTCGCGAAGTTCATAGACAACATCGTGTCGTTCCGTTGGCCGCCGTAACTTGGTTAATATATTGCCTGGTCAACTAAGTGTCAGGTTGAACCATTAACAGAGGTAATTACATATACCCTTTATTCTGGAATCCCAGAACCGACCAGTCACCTCACTTGCGATCTGAGTGTCATCCAAATTTGAGCGAATCAAACGACATTGTTCCAATGCTTCTTGTGCCGTTGGTCGTTTGGTTTCGTCACCGTTTCCCATTGCATCAAAGAACGGCCCCAATTCGGGGATGATATTTTCAAGGTGCTGTGAACGTAATCCCACAATCAGAGGTGAGGGAAACCAGAGTATGATAGTTGAGCATACTCGGACATAGCGTTCCATTGTTTTCCCCACATCTAAGATGTCGTCCTTGAATGGTCTAATTTTTCCATGTGTTATTCCAGGTTCATCATCTGAATAAACAAGATGTGATTCGGCGGTTTGGATGTCGGTGTCCAGCGGAAATATCTCAGAGTGGCCGAAATCGTAGACCGCATATTTCACAATACCAGGCTCCCTCATCCCGGTCAAAAAGCTCGCGTCTTCATTGGCGATCACATTTGCTCCGACGTTTTGCGAAATGAAATCACAGTGAGCAATGCGATTTTCGTGAAGGAACTCAACAGCCTGCAACTGAATTACAGTGAACTCGATTGGGTGAGGGACCTGATACTGACCTCAAGAATCTGCTCAAGGCAGTCAAATATTTCAGTAACAGAGCCAAAGTCATGTCCAAATGCTGGTGGCCACCGTGGCATGATGACGAAAACAAGGTCGCCAAAAGAAATATATTCGAGAACGTGAATCGTATGGTTTCGAGAGTCTGCTCTTGCCATTGGCGTATTCAATCGTTGTAAAATCATCAATTCCTTCGAAGGTGTGTGACCAGAAACTAACCTGAAGTAAATCAGTGGTTTGTTAGCAAGCAATCAAGATATCAATAATACTTTATTATAACATCTCTGCCCAGAGTGTCCCTTGCTGGCCATACACGGAGTGACTATTTCTGAATGCTTACCCAGATTATTCTCAGCTCGGAAGGATACGAACATACCCCGATAGATAAACATATTTGCAAATCGTGTTCAAACTCACGACGTGCAAATGGATGTTGCGGAGAAGGATGACTCTTCGGCCCGGCCGGGTCGGGAAAGAGGGCATATCGGTCTTTGAATCGAGAGGTGTATAGTGAATAACCTCGAGAAGCAAAGAACGGGCTCAAGAAGTCCCAGGCATGCATAGCAATGCCAACATCTCTGCGGAAGATTTCGTGATCCTCTTCATTGGTGTAGGTCCATGTGTTGAATGAATAGGGAGGTACTGGGTATCCGGCCCACCAGGATCGAAATGTCCACAAGATAGAATCCAACGGCGAGTCTAACCAGATAAACCCTTTCATCGTGAAGGCGAACCGTGATGTTCAAGTTGTGGTGACCTGTTTTCGTGGGTAATCGTCATCATAGTACGCCGGCAACTTCCACTGCCAATCTTTGATCATCCTCACTTGGATGACTCGTTCACTGTTTTTGAGGGTCCAGGTGCAACACATGATACTCCATTGGTATGCTCGTGGTGTACCAAATTGCCAACGCATGTAGTATAAAGGCATGCACTGCATCTGGTGTTACTTTGACAAGAGGTCACTCAGAAGTCCTTTTGATCTTACTGTCATGTCCGCCAGCGTTAGTACTGCTGATCCTAACACAAGCTTTATCAGTTTGTATGACACTTTCTAACCTAGATTCGGAACTCACCAGTACTGATAGTTTGCCGTCAACGACATAGTCGAGTTCAACGCCCCTACATCCTGTTCTTCGGGCACTGTACAGGTTCCAGAAGGGACCTTTGGGAAAGTCCTCCAAGCGGCCCGCTCAAAAAGACACGTAGGTCGACGAACCACGCTCTCACCGTGCTTGAGGCCCTAAGCAACCCCTCAACCAGCGTTTCACGTATACTATTGAAGTCCTACCCAGCAACGCTGAGTCAGCCTTCAAGGGGCAGAGTATATGGAATCCCTGAATCTGCTCTTGAAATGACGGCTGACTAGTTTTTGGAGCTGGAGGATATTGTGAATCCCAAAGTGAAGCGTAAAGCCTTCATTTTGACAATGTAGAAATGTGATAATTTGAAAAGATTTGTAACAATTGAGAATGTGGTTACTCATGATCAGCCCGTCTGTGCGCCAGTTATGTTTCATGGATGCGCACTGTACGCTATCGTTAGTACGTGGCATCAGAATCCTTGAAATACGTGGAAAAGCTCGGAACTGCCTCCCACAACATGAGTCTGTACATACATCACTTAGTTCTTATGGACTCCACCTAGCCACCTCGTCATCCAGCCGCGTCGCATTGGCCTCAAGTCATCCCCGAGTGTCCGCGATGTTGTGGGGAGCCTATCAATAAAGAAGGGAGTGCTACGATTGAGTGTGCGGGAACTGACTGTTCGATTTCATTGCATGATTCAAACATGCCAAGATCTTACTCCCACTGAAATGACAGTAAAACCCTTGACACTGACAGCCTCAATGGTGCAATTACAATATAACGAACACGTGCATTGTTTCCGTAACAAAAATGGTGGGTTCTGCTGTCTGTTGTTGGGTCTTATACATTCTATACAATAAGGTCAGTATGTACTAGTTACACGACTGATTTTGAGGAGACTGACGTTAACTCAGACGGTGTCCATTGTGGTCATGCTTCTGGCGAGGTAACACAGCGGCACTGAGGTGGAAGGTTTCCCAAAGTAATACACCCGTTTTGGTCAATCTGGAAGCATCGATACATGAACCAACGTCACGAAGTACAATCGGGCAGACAGCTCGCGCGTTGTTGGCCAGCCCACAGGATCGTTGGAATGTATACGAGCACAGGTGGGAATATTGACACAGTTTCCAAAGAGAACGTGGTGTAAGATGTCGAGTTAGGGTAGCTGGAAATTGGCCATTGGCTGCTCCCAGCAAGCCCGAATCTTGTAGTCAGTGGCAAAGGATACCTAAATTCGAGGACCTCTTGGCTAAAGGGAATCACGAATGTAAATGGGCAGAGGAGGTCTTTTGAAGATCAAAGTATGTTCGAGAACTAAAGGCGTGAACATGACATTCAAGCGAAGTATTCTTCACCAGACCTAAAACCTCTACATCGGACGCCAGATGCAGGGCGACATATGGAGTTCGTCGGAGTCTGCTGGCGTGGCGCCCAAATGCCCTTACGTCATCCAGCATATAAATCATTGGAGGGCTTTTTCTCGCGGTGATGATTTGACTGTCCAGGATCTTTCCTATCTCCAATTCAGATACCGTCCCACTACTAACCATAATTCTAGATGAAGTTTGATCCCAGCACCTGGTACGACCACCTAAGGTTGCAGCTACAATGAAGATGAAGGGATACAGAGGATACAGAGCCGTACATAGTGGCTGGCTGACGGCGGCGCGAACATCCCTAAGCTTCTGGAACCCTGCTCCATGATTTGCCTTGGTTTACCGATCAGTAGGATATGATCGTTGGGCTGTTGCAGTCCTAATACCCAACCTATACTTCAGACGTCACGTTCAATGATGGGCCAAGTAGAAGCAACCGGATATTGTAGTAGAATATCGCATTAACGTAGAGCGCGCATGGAACAAACTGGGTAGCGAAGTCAACGAGGGTACCCGAGGCTGTTGGGCTCGCTCAGGGTGGCAGGGTCCTGATGGCGGGACAGTGTAGTGAGTACTGGGGACAAGGGTGCGCACACGGCGGGTGCAAGGCGAGGCGGGTGGGCGGGCGAGGAAGGTGAGGAAGGGGTGCGTAATTGCCTGGAGGTATTCGGCAGCTGGCAGGGCCGCGGATTGGAAGCTTAGAGAGGCGGACATGCTGGTCGCAGATATTGCCACCTCAGGCGACAGTGTTGTTATCCTAGAGGGGGCGGCCAAAGTCGGGGTCAGCGAGGGTTAACGTTGACCTGTAGCATACCTAGTTATGATGGTACGCACCTTCTGATCTCCGGGACGCCGTTTTGCACTTCACTGATAAACATAGTGTAGCCGATCCTGGTATCGCGCTGGCACAGTTTGAAACTCGTCGTGGGGGCCGATGACTGGGTTAGGCATGACCATTAGCCTCCCGTCGGACGACCTCTATCTGATAGAATGGGGTAGGCTCCAGTAAGACGCTGCCCAAGTAGGTAACAAACGAACAAAACTCTGGTTTGATCATGAGAGAAACAAACAAACACTCTCTCATCATTTCTTGCTCTTTCTCATTATCCCTCCTTCGTGCCTCATAGCCTACTGCGCCAATTTGATACATTGTTCTACGTCTCAGATGTCTTTCCCATAGTCTCGCCCGCATCTGACTGATCAGCGAGCAGGGTTGATTCCGACGAAAGTGTATTCAATACTTTGCTGACTTTGCTGGAGTGATCATGCATGATGAAGCGATGAGGCAGCATCACCCTGATATGGAGATAGAGTTACTCTGGTATGCATTTTGGCAGAACCATAACACTATCGTTATCACTAACCAAACACCCTTTGACAGTGTGATTCAAGTTTCAAGCTACGAATGTGCGCGGAAACCCACTTGCTTAAAGAGTGGGGTGCATCATGACTTTGTCTATACTTTCTGGCATGCGACATTATGACACCCGACGAACGAGCCCTACTTCAAGCCCTTGGAACGGCACTTGAGATCAATTTGGGATCTTTAGCTGTATCAACGGTGGCCTATGGTGAAAGGTCATAATATTCCCGCCGTCACCATGTTCTGAAGTGCTGCTTTCCAGGATGCATTATACCTTTCACCCTTTTCATACTCATCATGGAAACAATTAAGTATGTATATATTTATCTGATATTTTCAAAGATACATTTATGGACGATGTGCCTGGGGCCCTGGTAGATTACGATTGTTTACCTTTCGATCGCAGGGCTGGACGCTACCCGCAGCATCTATCTTCAGTCTCCTCTCTACTGGTGCAATATGGGCACTAGAGCTAGTCCTTGTTGTGAATATAATCCGAGGAGGCCTCTTGGACAATCGGGATCTTCCACTTTCTGCGAAACGGCGCTTAGAACACAACCGAAACCACCCAATAGGCTTGGTTTGGTTGTGGATTCAGATGCTCATGGTATGTTTGATCTACCTAATGGCCTCATCTTGTATAGATCTAACTTAGGTTTTGGGACCTTTGTACCACGCTAGCTGCTCTTCAATGATTTAATCGTGATATGGCGAGCACAAGCGCTTTTCCCTCGACAAAAATGGTGGGCTCTGCTCAGCTTAGTCTTAGGTTTCGCAACCTTGGGTGAGTGCCGACATATAATACTCACCACTTCTGTTTCAATACTTACTCCATCGTTTGGTGTCTAGTTACAGCGCTTGTCCAGCAGGTCTACTTGTCGAAGGTGGATATCTCTGTCTATGAGGCCGCCCTGAACGGCACCGATGGGAAGTATAATAGCTTCAATAATGCCTTCCTCACATTGTCACTCGTAACAAACGCGGTTGCTACCTCTTCCGTTGCTAGAGGCTTATGGTAATTAGGCGCTATAGTGTGCTGTGTCCTCTCATCTATTACTTCTTCAGGGTTCACCGACTGTTCCTTCGCAAACATCTTGATATGGGCCAACGTCGCCAATTCCGAGCTCATCGAATACTGGTATTACTTGTGGAGTCGGGATTCATCTATTGTGGATTACAGGTCTGTCGTTACTCAAGGTGGCTCACCCCAACTTTTAACACCTCATATACTCATTCAAGATACTGGGGCTTATCCTCAACTGGATCCCACATCAACGTAGCCCACACCTCTCACTGGCGATCGCGAACACAGTCTTTTGGCAGGCTTACAGCATAACATCGGTACGCACAAATCTGGTGGAAAATTATGAAGGTGGTACTCAGTGGCATTCATTTAGGCGGTATGGCCCGCTCTGGTAGTATTCATAGTGAGGCAGAGCATTCACACCCAGTTGGAAACGGAAAGTTTCTTTGATGCACACAGTTTGGTTGAGTAGAAACACAATATTCCCAACGTGTCGTAAGTGAAGCTATACATATAATAGAGAGTAAACGTACAATACAAATTTCACAATGTACATACGTACAAAAGACCTGATATTCGGTCTAGAGAGGTCCAGATCCATGGCTCCACATCTAACGCGGTGGTGCGCATTCGTACTAACACGAGTGGTGCCTGGTACCAACAACCCGTCAGAGTAACAAGGGTTGCGATCCTTAGGCAATCCACGTCTCTGTGTAGCTGACCGGCAACCCATATCCTGGATATAGATGGAATATTGTCGTGGTGGTCGCCATCCATGGAGGGGTGAGCGAGCATAGTACTGTGTTTGATACAAGTTTCATAACATGCGAACGAGAGTACAATAGGCTTCGGTGATGATATGGGAATGATCAACGAAGTGAAGACGACGCACATTGCATTGTGCAATAGAGAGATGACAATGAGGGATCGAAGGCAGGGTTGTAGGGAAAGTGAATGTTGAAATGACAATGTCGTGTGTGGTGGTTCGAGGGGGTTATAAAAAGGCCAAACTGCAATGCTCACTTGTCCACATAACAAGATATGCCTCCAACCGCGCCCTCCGTTCCTCAACACCAGGCCATCTTCCAGCCCAACAATGAGCGTGCCAAGATAACAAAACCGCCCGTGTTATCAGTGGAGGTTCCAACATTGTCTCTGGCACTGTTATCGACCCGATTGCGCTGGACGACTCGCTGCCCACCGACTGACATCGGTTTCCTGGCCCCGTTCACCCAAGCCGCCACCACCACCTCCATGCGTCTTCTCATCAAATTGTACTTCTTCATCCCACACCTGTCCCAAATGAGTAACAAAGGCAACTACATTGTCTTCTTCTACGCCTTTGTCTGCTAGCTCGCCTCTGTCGCCGAGAATGAGTATGGCGTTGAGAACTACTCTGGTATCGTCACCGCCCAGCTCCACTTCTTCAAAGGTCCCTGACACCTACGATCCGAGTTGGGCAGGACCTGTGGTGCCTGCTACGGTGGTGGTGGCAGTAGTAGCATATGCCCTGGTGGTAGAGGGGCAGACTATACTAGTCTCCTCGTTGAGCTTGCAGTTAGGGATAACGCGGCTCCGCCTGCAAGAGATATTGCGGTAGAAGGAGAAACAACAAGAAGCGGAAGTGAGGGACAGAGATGCTGGGAGAACACGAAAGAGGAGAATGTTGGAGAGAAGCTTATAGTGGGCGGCGAGAGCGGCAAAGAATGTGAGGCGTGTCACTGTTACAAGCTAGTCCGCAAAGATGTCAATGACAACATGTACACCGTTCTCAGTGGATAGTGATAATGATAGTGATATAGTATACGATGGCGCCAACGTCAAGGTGGCGCATCACATGTCATAAATAAACAAAACTGATAGTTATATTTTCGGATTTCTCCGCGGAGGACCTCCTGCCAGTGATCTCTCTACAGCTTTTGATACACGTTCAACACTGCCCATTACCTCGTACCATCAAGACCTCAAGATGTATAAATATGTCTCCTTAGCTTTATTCATCTTCGTTTACTCGTCTTCCAATGACGCCTGAAGGCCGTGCTTGGCTCCAGGGCTTCGGTCTTGCACTGTGTGACACGACTGTATCCGCAATGATTTATCCTCTATCCTTTGGTATGATGTTTTTATCGACTAGGTGGTTCCTCTGAGACATCTTTACAGGTATCGCAACGGGTCTTTTTATAGTTGTGATGCATCTGAGCATGTGAGTATGTCCGAAATCCGCCGGTGTACACTTCTGACTCAACGTAGGGGACGTGGATTCAGCACGCTACCAAGG
The DNA here is from genome assembly GCA_018221655.1 of Myochromella boudieri. Lineage (NCBI taxonomy): Eukaryota > Fungi > Basidiomycota > Agaricomycetes > Agaricales > Lyophyllaceae > Myochromella > Myochromella boudieri. The sequence continues at coordinate 2,315 of JABCKU010000092.1, read as the reverse complement.
AAAATTATACTCGCAACAATTTTGACAAGTTACCTTCTCCATGCCCTCTCTACCTTCGGCCATGTTTCGTTTGTGCAAAGACAGATCAGACAGGCTTTGATTCACCAGGCTTTGGACGGAACAGTGTATGACTCCATCACTGCCCTCATCATACCTCGATGGGTAGGGCAGATCCAGGTATGAGTCCTGCTGTTAATAATTAAGTGAAACATTGACATAGTGTGGCCTAGTTGCTTATCAATGACTCGGTAGTTATCTGGCGAGCATGGGTGCTGTACCCCAATCAGAAGTGGCCGAAGTTTACACTATGTTTATTGTTTGCCGTGTGGTTTGGTAGGCCTTTTTCTTTTACCTAGGTAGCTGGTGGCCTTCTCATAATTTGCAGGACTCTCTATGCCAACAACTATACTTAGCAGTAATCCTGCCACATCATTTGCAATGCGGGGCGAACGGCGGTCTATACTATCCATCCTCGATGGTGTTGCATTTTGCTTGTCTTTCGTCATAAACTTAGCCGCCACTCTTCTAATTCTTCACAGGCTTAGGTATGATATCGTTTCTATCATCCCTCTCTACCTGACCAGTATCCTAGAATCCAATGCCGATCACACAAACTTTACTTTAGACAAACGAGTTCAATGACAGGTGGACAGCGGCTTTTACTTGTTCTTGTGGAATCTGGCTTGGCATTTTGTGCACTCCAGGTTTGTATTTCCTTTCTACGATAGTATCTAATTGGGTGTTTCAGCGATACTTATGTAGTCACTTTTATTATAGGCCATAGATATAGTATTTTTTCTCGCAATGCCCCCCGACTTGGGATGGCCGAAGTTCAGCCCTGAACCGAAGTTTGGGGCAGGAACCACCAAGTCCAAATCAGCGTCTAGTGCAATAATCGTCCTTCAATTTGTGTTTAATGTGTTCGATAGCTGCTTCTGGGGTTCTGTGGTATGTAAAAATCCTCGCATATCATAACATCTAACGATTTGGCCAGTCGTGCTTCCCCCTCATCATCTTTATCTTTGTGCACACCAAATCGTCAATCATTGAAATATTCGGTTTCTCGGACACCCTAAACATCGCAGTTCTCGACGTCGAACGCCCGCTTGATGGTTCTATAACAGAAGCCGTCCTAGGAGACCTAGTTGCCACCTCGGCAGATCCAACAAGTGTTGATCTGGACTCAAATGCCGCCAATGCGTCGGATTCTCGTGATGCATGAATTTTGCGGTCAATATCTGTGCCATTTTAAGGGATCCTCACTTTGAAAGCTCTCTTCACCTAGAACTTCGCCATCCGAGTCCCCGGTGACATGAGTATTTTCTATCTATATGTTACCTCGTTACGCAGTTCAAACTATGATGGCCGCGGTACGGCACATATCTCTGGGGCTTTGTTCAGCATTCGTCAACGCACTAATACATTCACTTCACCAAGTGCACCGCCAATCTAAGGGCACTAAACTACATACGCTCCAATTAATCCCACGCATACATACACTCCAAATAACAGGCTAGTATGTAAACACGGAACCATCAGCATCAGGTTCGGCATAGTGACTGTTCGGTTGCCTCCAATTTTGACTTGTCAGCAGTAATGGTACCCTCATCGGATTCGCCTTGTTCATTCACTCTCCACGGTTCTACCTGAACTTAGATCCTATCTATACCTAGTCTCCAGCACCATCTACTTTCCTATAGCAAGGTCACCTCTGCATGTACACGAGTCAATTTCGAATTGTGAGATGCCTACCAGTACTCTTCGATCTTCTCCACAGGCTTCCTGTTGATATGATGGATCAAGTACTGATATCACTGTCTATTACCCATCTTCAGAGCATGTGCAAGCTGTACGAGTTTTCACTAGGCTTATTATGCTCCTCCCGAATACCTTCGTGCAGCGAGCTTCCCCATGACGCCAGACGAACGAACCATGCTGCAAGCTTTTGGTAAAACAGCTTTAATCAATGTTATCTCTCTTGCTGGATTAACAGTGGCCTACGGTAAGCTCAGTATAATACTTTTTTTCACCGCATTCTAGATCTTAGTGCTGCTTTCTTTTAGGCTTCATCATACATTTCATCCTTGCTATATTCGCAGCAGAAGCGATAAAGTACGCGCCCACTCGGCTGTTCAACACTTGGCAACAAATGTAAATGATCGGTCTTATTAGGAAAACGTGAGTGTATGGCTTTCAATCACAGAGATGGTCGTTGCCCGTGGCATCAATCTTCAGCCTCTTGACTGCTAGCATATCGTGGGCCCTGCAAGTGGCCGTCCTGGCCAATATGATCCAAGGAGTCCTTGTCGACAACT
>JABCKU010000091.1:39381-50174 GCA_018221655.1 Myochromella boudieri | reverse complement strand
CGCGCAGCAAACACATTGATATACGACATCATTTTGTACGAGAACGCTTGGCTTCCAACGAAGTCAAAATATACCACTGCGCATCCAACGACAATCTCGCCGACATCTTCACCAAGGCACTTTCACGCCCATCACACGATGTCAAAGTTCATCAATTAGGGATGTCAACGGTTTGAGGGGGAGAGTTGAACGAGTATTCGTCATCCCGTTATCCCCGCGCGTATATCTTTGACTCTATTACATTCATTCCTCCGAGATTCTTATCTCATTACTTACTGACTTACTTACTTGTTTCTTTGCTCAGTAAATAGATTTTATTTCTCTATATAAACTTACATACATCCAATTGTATAGTTTAGTTCAATCTCACTTTTATCTGCTCAACTGTAATACACTTAGGCCTGAGTTTCATCGAGCCACGTAAGGCTAGCAATGAGCATACTGAGGTTAGAGGGGTGAAAAAGATAATGAAAGTGTGATGGTGATACCATTCCAGGTAGGTAGTCGCCTTCAGTGTGAAAGAGTTCAACGGAAGGGTGCGTTGCCGTCAACCTGTATATAACACTATTCAACTTGAACACATACTTGCCAAAGAAAGGAGGAGGTAGAAAGCGACTTACGTCAACAATATATTCCTCTTTGCATTCTCTCATGAATACTTATGAACTTACATTCCCTTTTTCGGATACCAACTGCACTACACCTACGGCTCGCTCTCAAACAAAATGCCTAGTAGCGTTTGACCCAGCAGCGCTGCCCGCACATGTGCCGTACGGAGATTTTGAGCTTGGTGTTACCGATGGCACGCTAGTCGAGTGCCTGCCTTTAGGTCGTATATGCGAGGATTGGTTTTTCTGGCTCCGTGTCGAGTTGCAACCCGACGGAGGACGCCGCAAAAGAGGGTTGTGATTGAGGGAAACCGCAGAGCTAGGCTGTGGGGCGTAAGAGCTGGATAATGGAAAATGACTGTCTGTCTATGGGAAAAGGCGGTTAGCCGTTTCAGGGGCCAGCTGGAGTGTGGCCATGGCAGGGATGCGATGTTGGTTTAGGCAGCTTTGATAAGTCTACATCTACACGCAAAATATTATAAAAAGATTGGTTGTGACAACGGCTATGGTTACCATGTTCCGCCGCTGAAGTAGTGTCAAAGTAGGCTATCTTGACGCGGAAATTACATAACAAGCTTGAGTTGAAGGGGCATGTAAGTGGCCAGTCAGGTTTCTTGGTGGAGGAATGCAAATTTAAAAGGCTGCACCACTGGGCGCGTATTACGTAAGTCACGTAAGTCGCAATCACGTCTGCATGGTGTACCTCAACGAGTAAGTAACGGATGTAAGGAGTTGGAAGAAGTCATTGACGATTCTCAGCGAGGATAAACGTACAGTCTACCATTCTATTCTACATTCTAGCAGTCAGTGGGAAGGGTCGTGCTGTCGACATACTTAGCAGCACCGACACCAAGGCCGCGGCTGGCAAAGGCTTTCCAGAGGAGGCACTTATTTGCACCGGCGTAGCGGTTAACATCGGCTTGGAGCCATGCATCACGGGCAGTGGCAACTGTGAGTACGGTGTTTAATTAGTGCCGTGGTATGCTTAAAACACTCTAATATGCACGTACACGTGGGGTTGCAAGGCTGGAGGGGGAGAGCATCAATGAAGAGGTGAAGGAAGACGGCATTACCAGCCGCGCTGGTGGGATCAGTGCGGGCAGTGGCAGAGAAGCCGTGTTCGGTAACAAGAGCGGCGTAAACATTGTGTAGAAGGTTGGCCCAGACTTCACCGATGTCTATAATTCAAGGAAATTATATCTAGCCTATTGACAATGTAAATAATGCGCTTACTGTGAACTTCGTTGAGAGTTTTGATGCTGGAGTAACGGAGGGGGTTGGTGGAACTGTAAAACAGTGTTAAAGATTTGCCTTGTGCCAGGTTCCAGGGGTACTTACGCCGAGGTGGAATAGGGATAGTTACGGATACCGGCAGGGTCGTCGATCACGTATTGTCCCATGACGTAGTCGGGGACTGCGCTCGAAGTGTGCTCTGTCCATCTAGGAAGTGATGATTCAGGTGACAACATCAGGATATACTTCATACATGTCTGAACTCACTCAGCCAGGGCATCTGACCATCCTTCGCCCATTCCGCCAGATTCTGTGGTCTGCAAGCAGGCACCGGTTCCACCGCCCGTCAACCGATTAGTGATGCCGTGTGTATACTCGTGGACGACGATGTCATTCTCTAGGGCACCGTCGCGCTGGGGCTAAATGGGCTTTAGGTGAGAACTTGAATTATGACAATAAACGTAGGTCTTACTGAAGTGATATCCCACAAGAACATCCCTTGGTGAAGATAAGCTTTTGAGAGAAGGAAAACATATCATATGTAAACGCACTCATGTGTCCTGATTGACCACTATTAAAGAAAAGGTATTAGTAATGAGTAAAGGCCTCGGTGCATCAGTAATTGCTCACTCTGGGGGAGTCGAGAAGTCGGCGTTGTCGGTGCCGGCCGAATCTTGGATGGAAATAGTGACACGGTCGGCCTGGGCACCACCCTTACCGAAATTGCTTTGCTGGAAGTTGAACCCAGTCTCGGTAAACCCATATCTAAGAATAAATACCCATTCAACATTCATTCGCGTCGCTGAGACATCCACTAACCTATAAGCCAAGTCGTGGATGGAGTTACCAATGTAAAAAGCGTTGACGCGAGCGGCATTAACGTTGGCGGTGGTAGTGGGTGCAGTCGATGCCGATTGAGGGTAGATAAAGTTCAAAGTGGCGGAGGACTGGGAGGTAACGGACGACGTTGAACTCTTGTACACAATGACGTTGTTTCCTCTGTGATTCCTTGTCAGTTTGGGAAAGTCATTTGAGAATCAATCCGAGAGCGTACGCAGTTGTGCTATAAGAGCGCAATCAGTCGGTTGCTGTTAAAAGGGCAGGGGAAATAACTCACGTTGTGTTTGTAGTTCCAGTCGAATGCCAGCCAGAAGGAGATGCAACCAAGTCTTGCGGGTCAGTGAGGGTCTCAAAACCCTGTGTCAGAACTTCCTTGGTGAAAGGAAGGACGAGGTACTATTGGGTAAATGTCAATCGAGGGTTCTGATTACAGTAGAACGGAGATAGGCGTACCGATGCTTGGGCGACGAAGTCCACAACGGAAACGAGCTCCCCAGAGTTAGCATCAACAAAGGCCTGGTACCAGGTACCTGCGGTCTGGTTCTGGATCTGAACGACGTGGGTGAGGACGACGGAGCCGTCGTCTTTGGCGAGATACTCAATCTTCGCGGGATGGTCATTGTACTTTCCATCGAGAGCCTCCTCAGCTGTCAGGATGGCTGCATCTACAGAGACGGAAGGCGTAGAGGGAGCAATGTTGCCTGGAAATAATTGTGGTCAAAACGTTGAAGTTTCGATAGTGAAGAAAAGGCATACTTGACTCAACAAAGGAGGAGCCGAAAGCGACGACCTGAACAACGCAGGCCGCAACAATTAGATTGCTTGCCAATCACAATTAGCGAGCTCATACCTTGTTGTCGTGACTGAAAGCAATGTTGGCGACTGCGTTAGCAAGAGGAACACCATCCTTGTTCGAAAATAAGTCCTCCGTAAGACGCCGGGAGACGTTGAGCGTGACATACATGAACTTGGTTGATGTAGGCGTGTTTAGCAGTTTCCGCGGTGAAACCAGTACGGAACTTAACCTTGCTGGAGTCGATCTTAAGGTGCGATTCTACGAACGACACAGAGGCGTCAGCGATGTCGTGATCAGCACGCTTTGATAGTGGATGATCTAATCCAGTGCCAAATGTCTGTTAGATGCATTAGAAAAGAGAAGGAATGCGAAAATAAATCAGGGACTTGCTTCATAGGACGAAGCTGGATGGAAGGCTTCAAGCTTCAATCCACGACCAACAATTCTTGTTCTGTGGGTGGCGTGTCTTGGTTGCGATGGAACAGCGAACGCTGAGGTAGAGGAAGCGTAGGCGATGGCAAGGAAGACAGACGTGAAGAACTTGTTGAAGGCAACCATTGTCGAGACAGATGGCAGAGGATGATCCCAGTAGAGAGGAATTGGGTTGCGTCCCGTCCAAATACTCGGTCTTTATAGCAGTCTCATAGGCGTATGGCTCCTTTTGCACACATGGCAGTGTACGATGCGTTCCGTCGAAGACCGCGTGTTACAAACATGATAAGAGAGAGAAGACCTTAGGAAGTGACTAGCAACTCTCTATAGTTGCATGGTAGCGAATCAAGACGTGTCAATGGAGTATGTCATTTCCCGGAAAGGAATACGAGATATATCCGAAAGGAAGCAAAGACTGTGAAAATGGTAACGGATGTTCTAAGAAGTTGTTCGAACGGAAGTCAAACACTGCTCGATCATCAAGAACTGCTCTCCGTCTATTTTACCCATGTGGTTAATTATAAGTAGAGGTATAGAGAGGCTAAGGCGGACTTACGTATCTTGTTTGCAGTGTATGATGCCTTGATGTGTGATTTCACTAGGAGTGCACAAGACAAGGTCACTATGCAGCCTTTTGGAGTTAAATCAAACTGATTGGTACTGGCCGACATTGCGTATGTTGTCCTTGTCGAGTAGCAGATGAACTGTTGTTCTCGAAAGAGGCCATGAGGAGACCTGGAGTTTTGTCTTCGAAGAGGTGTTGAGAACAAGCGTCGGATAAGTACGTAGTCTGAAACACATGCTTACTCTCCCGGGATGAGCGATGAGTGATGAGGGATTTTTGAAGAAGTTGTCTTGCATCATCGCATGGGCAGGAGACGAAAGAAGTTTAATGTAATTGAACGCGTGGTTCAGCGTTGAGCACGAAGATAGATAGATTGATCCTTGATGAGAGTCTAAAAATAACATAATCGCTGGAGGAAACCGACGCCGAGAATCCCATTCCGAGGTGACATCACCTTTGCCACTCATTAGCAACACGCAATTTGAGCACAAGAGACACATGGAATTCTGTTATCACTTGACAAATGTCGTGTGGGCAACAAGTGAGTGATTCTCCTCGAGCATGACGAAACAATCAGCTGTTCATAGAAAAAACAGAAAGTCGAAACACGTCCCCTGCTTCAAAAGGAGCACTTACAACGCCTCGTCTTTGATCAGAAAAGCCCGACTTGAGTGGTGGAAGAGAAGAGTCATGAGATTGAGAGCCATGTGTGACGGGTTCTATACATGGAAAATAATTCGAAAATATTTATTGGGCCAATAGATATTTTCGAATTATATTCCAACGTTGAACTGAGTTGATGAGAACGAACTTAAATCCAACCCCCATTGTCCTGTATCATTTCTCGCTGTGTTCGGCCTCGAAACGTGTGCTCGTAAGCGGGAGAAATGCTTTACTGGTTTAACAGCCCAAGAACATGAACCACCCGCTCCTCCAAAAATCTCATCCCTGGACCAATTTCTTGAAACGGAATACCAAATCCTCGAAGCACTGACTTGAACACCTCAAAGCAACGTGCTTGGTGTTCAATAAGGCGGACGCCGTCATCAAATAGCCAATCTGAGACTGGGGCCAACAGTACAAACGTCGACTGACGATATTGCTCTAGAGCGGATTGGAATGCGGGTGAGTTCCTCATAATGCGCTGGCGGCTAAGCGCTTCTTCGCCATTGACGGAAGTCAGTGTTGCGTAAACGATGGGATCCACGGCTGATCTATCGCATATCTGTATAGGACACCAGCGACCTTTGTCTTCCTTCTTCAAATGCTCGAGCATTATCGCCTGCTGCATCTCCAGTGATGCTACGTCCTTTCGACTAAAGCCATAAGCCACCATGACTTCTCGCGCAACTTCCCTGACAATAGCCGATCCCTGTAGTCCAAGTTTCTTTTCAAGGGCATTAACGAGGGTGGTTTTCCCCGTCGACTGTCGTCGTACATATGTCACTAAGGCCTAGCGAATGAGATCACTCGTCGAGTACTCACAGACGGTCCGACAATGTAAAGCCTTTTTTTCATGTTCCCAGATCGAATTAGTAATGGTAGAAGGCAGGTGAGCGTCGCTTGTTTAGTGCGGCAGATTTTAGGTTCAGAGAAGCGCTCGTAGGTTCTCAGGACCTACCTGCCATTGTGCCCGAGTTGTTTTTTGCCACCATGAGGCCCTTTGTGTTGAAAGAACATCCAACTAAAGACGACGACAGCTGGAGGTTTACAGTTCCTCTAAATGCATTAGCCTTACCACGCAACAAACCGAACCACGGCAAGCTCATCATCTTCAACCAGGATAGCATCACACTCCAGATCACGAAATTTCCCGAGAACAGGGTGTTGCGCTCCGATGATACATCGAAGTTCATCTTGCTGTCTTTTGCGAACCTTAGATTCAAAGAGTCTACTATACGAGAGGGCTCCGACTACATTTTGCGCCTACTCACTACGGGGTTGTTTTTAAACGAGGTTCAGTATCGTTTCTATCATCACAGCAATAGTCAGCTCGTGAGTGGGACCTTGCATAGTACCGGGCATCATCTTGCTGACGAGTTTCCGAGCAGAGAGGGCGATCTTGCTTTGTGCGAGAAGCCAACTCGGACATAGAACTTGATGCCCGAATTTACGCTTTGGGCGATTATGGGAAAATTATGAACGTTTCAAAGCGTTGGTTCAGTTATTTTTTAACGGGCTTTAATCTTACCTGCTTAAAACAGGTGCGAAAAGGATAGGCTTACTGTTTTCAGAAGCGCACCTTGACTTTATACTTGATCCTCGTTATACTACCGACATTCCAGATATCAAATCTGGTGATGAGATCTTTTCTGATGGTTGTGGGCTCATATCGCGACATCTCGCAGTCCAAGTCAGCCGAGAGAAAAAGGTCATCTTCAGAGGCAAAAGGTACACGCCTACAGTATTTCAGATCCGGTATGTGTATTGTGTTATGTGTTATGTCGCACTTGCTTTGATCATGACCGATTCCGAATAGGTATTTGGGATATAAAGGAGTCCTCATGTTACATCCAGACCTTGACAAAGAGAAAAAGCATTTTGTGGAATTCAGAAAGAGCATGAAAAAATTCTCCACCACAGCCGATCACACATTCTCCGTTGTCAACTATTCCAAACCTTACAGCTTCGCGCGCCTGAACAATGATGTTATTGTCCTCCTTTCCAGTCTCGGAGTTACCAACGAAAAGTTGCTCGCTAAACAACAGCAGTATTTCGACTGGATCACGGCGGCTTCGGAAGATCCCGTCAAGGCCGTTGACTTCCTGTTTGCAATTGGCGAATATGAACTAGCTGAGAAAGTGCTTCTCGATGGTCTAGATCATCCCAGCGTTGCTCAAAAAGTTCGCCAGCGTCAGCTGTCTGAAACTGCGAAATTTAGGAACGAGAAGGGTAGGAACAAGTCACCAATCTTGATAAGAGACTCTCGTCGATTGTTCGGTGTATGTGATCCTTTTGGGGTGCTTAGGGAAGGGGAAGTCCACATTCGTATAACGACTGCTCGAGGTGGAGCGTCTACTCCGATTCATGGGGATGTTATTGTTGTTCGGAATCCCTGCCTGCATCCTGGTGAGTATCTTGACGCTCGTCGCATGGGTTTTCATTCTTAACTGAAATACATAGGTGACTGTCTTAAGCTACGCGCAGCCCACAACAACAAGTTAGCACATCTTGTTGATTGCATCGTTTTCGCATCTGTTGCGCGGCCAGGTCATCACTCTGCCCCATCGATGAGTAGTGGTGGTGATCTCGATGGTGAGTCACCGTCTTACTGTACGAATCTTACATATTATTGAGCATTACCCTACCATACAGGTGACGAATATCTTGTTTGTTGGGACAAAGATATCGTCCCGACAAAAGTAGCACAAGTAAACTTACTATTAATGTATGCATTTACAGGATGACTGACTGATGGTTGTGTCTAGTCATACGATTATCCGCCAAATAAGGAGTATACTAACAAGCAGATCAAGAGATCTGACCTTGCTAAACATTTTGCGTCATATAGCGGGTGAGCACTGGATCAATTGGTGACTTTCGGCCGAAATTTCATCCCCGTTTAGCGCTGGTGTTGCCAGAATAGCTTCTTTGCATGCGAAATGGGTTCGCGCAAGCTCTGAAGGTGCCCTGTCCGCCGAATGCCAAGAGTTAAATGCCCTTCACTCTCAGTGTGTAGACGGAGCATCGATTAAGATTCCAGACCGTTTAACAAACCCACCAGAACGTGCGGACCTTGAGCCGTATATTCTAGATCTTTTGGAGGCTGAAAGGACCAAATTTTCCGACGAGTTCCATAAGGATGCACCCCTTCGAGAAGTGATGACGTCTACCAATGGCGACGAGGCCAAGGCGCTTCTAGTTTCCTTGCTGCAAAGTCACCAAAGCGCTGTGTCGGAGTACGAGATGTTCAACCTTGCTTGCCTTGTTGCTCGCAAACTATATAAGGAGCATTCAGAGGTGGCGTCTTTCTTGACCCCTCTCCTGACGTATCTGGACATGTCTGCACTCACCGCACAAGAGAAGCATGCGCTCAGCTCGACTCTAGAGTTATCTTCTAGTGCTGGACGGCGACATGCATACATGTGGAACTCGTTAATTCGTTCTGACATCCTCACACCGCGGGACCTCTACCAGAGAGCGCTTGACCGCCCCTTCTCAATACAGCGTTTATATTCATCCAAGGCCCACGGGCTTACAACGTTTTTCGAATATCTACGCATGGCAACGGAGGAGTTCACTAGAAAGTTGCTCATCCTGAAAGTGAGTCGACATAACGGTCTGTGTGCTGATATTTACTCATAATATACCTGCAGACTGATGATCGATTTGCTATTGGAATCTTTATGCGAGGGGAAATCAAATGGGGGGAGGATCCAGACGTGGATGAAAATGTTGTGGTTTGTTCGTTCATGCCAAATACTGCTTCGTCATTATCAGGACAACGACCATGTACTGTCGGTTATCGCCTACATATCAGCGACACACATTTCCAGCTCTACAACAAACATGTCGGTGATACTTTTGTCTTTATTAATCGTCGTCCTTCCGCTGGAGCGGAAGTTGCTGCAAGCATTGCTCTACAAAAGATCTCCGCCACGGTACAGAAGGTATGTTCTCTTAATTATTTCCTTCTCGACCCTTTCTTTTCTTACCGACAACCATCCTCAGCAAATGCAGCGAATTAGGAGCACTCCGGTCGTCGCGATCGAGCTCCACGTTGTGTCCAATCGTGACCGTATCGCTCATCAGTTGTTTGACTTATGGTTTGAGCAGTAAGTTACTTGTCGATTGGTTCATGGATATCACTGACCACGAACAGTGTTCCCACTGAAAAATTTCTCCCACGTTTTCAACGTCAGGCGGCACCATATCTGCATAATGATCTACGCGATGTAGACTGGAAGGCACCGGAAAACCAGGCGCTGTTACCGTCTTTCTTTCCAAAAGCACAAGGCACACTTCCTAGGGTGGATGACCCACCTGACGAAGCCTCCACATTTGGACCTCGGCCAGGATCCGTTCCCGAGAATCCCTCATATGAACGGCATACTCCTGCGACGATGCGCGCTCACTTGTCCATGAAATTCTCTGTAGAAGTAGACAAGATCATGAAATTTGCGTTCGATTATCATGCAGAAGAGGAGATGTTCCTTATCTTCGACATCATTATCTCTGGGGAACACTTGGACTACGAGACGCTGAAAAGCTGGATGGAGATGTTTCCGCCGCTGGCCTTCACCCTTCTTAAACATTTTCCACCTAACGAAGATTGTTCACTCCCCGCAGAGATCGGGGGCATTGCCCACGATATTTGCCGCAACATCATTCGCTGTGCCAACTCACTGGGTATAGCCGTTCTTGTTGCGCTGGAAAAGATGGCAAGAGCTATTGCTGATATGGAAGTTACACAATATTTCGATCTCTTAATGCTCGCGGCACTGTCCGTCCGTTCGAGACAGCTCGTTCAAGAGGTGCTTCTGGTATTGAACGAAAGCCGTCTAAACTCTGCAAGCGAACCCATAACACCAGCCATGAAACACGGTTGCAAGTTGGCCCTATCTGTCGCTTTTGATCGTGCTGAGGAGGCTTCTGACGAGTGCCCATGTGACGACGCCGGGAAGCCAAGGAAACAGAAAACACCACCGACCCATGTTAAACTTGAGATCGTCCCTGACAAACCGGGCCATGTAAGGGCTGCTGTCAGAGTTGATGCTCAAACTGCTGTCCGGCTCCACTCGCATGTTCGACTACAAGCTACGTCCAAGGCAACAAACCGTTGGCTGCAAGCCGCTGTTCTTGACGGGGTTGTTGTAGAAGCGAAGAAGGGGGAAGTGCAAATCAGTTTACTACACACGCCTCCGCCAGAGATGGAACGCATGGATTGGAGTATGTTCAACGCCGGAATCATTGGTAGATCGCTATCTGTGCATCGGTATAATACTTCATTGATGCCTGAATTTCTATAGCTACGTCCAGGGCGATGATGGACGCAATTTTGAACCTTCTTCAGGGCAGCTGTCGATTCCACAATATCATTACGGGTGGCCCAACGACTGGTAGCGAGATTGCAGAATCCTCTGATCCGTCCGAAGCGGATCTTACCCCGACCTCTGAGACAAGTCGCTTAAATCCAAGCCAACTGGAGGCAGTCAAATCTTCCAGTACAGCACCTCTTGCCCTCATATGGGGACCGCCCGGTGGGTTATAACTCATTTTAAATTGCGTATGACCTCACCATAGTGTTAGGTACTGGCAAAACGACGGTTGTAGTTGACATACTCAGAACTATATTGAAGACATCAGGCAGTGATGAACC
>JABCKU010000091.1:0-30101 GCA_018221655.1 Myochromella boudieri | reverse complement strand
CACGATGAAACCAATTTACTAGTAGATGTGCCACAGCCCCAGTACTAAGGGATTAGCCGATATGTTTAAGTTATAACCCCCCTATCGACAGGCATAGAGGGCTTAGATGAGTATCAACCATACACCATGAATGACCTAGAACTTTTGAGTGTAAGTGTGATCGAGAAACTGCCATACTTGACTCTGAAATAGGTGTTATAGATGTCATTACATTTCGGAAAAACGCGTACTCAGAAACCCAATGCCTCCCACTGTTCTTCTGATTCCGGCCACTCCGTGATGTACATCTGGACCCTTTCCTTTGCTTCTTTGATGAACCACCGAGGCATCCACCTTTCTTTTTTCAAATGGCACTCATAGTCTTCCACTGCCATCGTTAACAGTTCGTCTATATCACCTTCGTCTACTTCTACCTTTTCCTGCATCCGCCGCCGCGTGTCAGCAAGATGGTCTGTCCAACCTCGAAGCTTCAACAGTAGGAGCGGCAGTAGTGGTACAACAGGAATGTCTTGAAATGGCTCGACATACACCAGGCGTTTCGTGGGGATGTTGGGGATGCTAAGCAGCCCAGGGATGAGGATGTCAACTTTGCACGAGCGCTCGGCACCTCGCGGGGCCCAGAGGGCAAACCAGAGGACTCGATAGGTGTTATTGGGGTTTGCAGAGGGGACGAGGAAGAATTTATCGTTGGAGGATACAATGAGGTCTTTGATCTCTTCAGGGTCATAATCCGCTGTTAGAACAATGATATCCGCATCCTGGGAGCGAGATCAGGGTTTATCATCAGTATCCCCATACTCCATAAGAGAGGAACGGTGTCGGTGCTCACATTAGGCTCTCTGTCTTTCATTCCCCAGATAGCACAGGCTAAGCTGCCGAAAAGACATGCATTGAGATTGTAAGTATCTAGAGTCGTTATTGCCGCGCGAGCCGCTTTCCGTATCTCTTTGGTTGTCAGAGCAGTGTCTTGGGAACTCATGGATGGATCGTTGATGGGAGAGAACAGGTAATAAGCGCTACGAGATGCAGCTGGGTTGTATTGGCTATTTTGGTGTTACTAGGCGCTTATATGCCAAAAAGGGTCATTTCGTTTTATAGATTGCGAGTCCTTTAAAATTATATGTACATTATGCTATTCTATGCTCCAGCAACCAAGTAAGGAAGAGCACTGTTTCAATTTACTGGGAGATAGCCTGTGCTTTCCGTTGAGCGCGAAGCTCAACGTGCCTCTCTGAGAATCGCTTGCGAATGACCTCCTGCAACGGGCGGTGTAAGCGGTTTATGAGGTAAAAGAAGGGATATCCAAACCTCGTCAAAGGTCTTCTTAAAGCTGTCCCGAGCTTTGATGTCATTGAAGTATTTACGGAACCGTTCAAATTTCGGGTCCACGCTGAGGGCTTCATATGCCTTGACGCCAGTGCCTTCATCAAATGCACCAAAATCGTTCTTTAAAACCACTTCAATCCTCGCAAGGAAGGGCACGAGAGCGGCATCCGCTATGCTAAACTCGGGGCCAACTGCAAACCCTTCTGCAGGAAGGAGGGACTGGATCTTTGCGATTGCATCAAGAATCTTCTCAACAGGCTCGCCACGAACAACGACGGCCCCAAAGCTAGTCTGGATAGAGTTCGAGACGGCATCGATAAAAAAGCGGGCTTTGGCGCGGAGAACAGGGTCCTGAGGGAGCAGCTTTCCAGAGACGTCGGCGATGAATTCAAGCAAGACAAGGGATTCTGCGAGCTTCTCGGAGTCTGTGCTTGGCTCGTCCGGTGAAACGGCCGGTCCACCATACGCAAGAGCAGGGACCTTAGTATGGCATTGGATTACTTATGACGTTGCGAAAGTTCATACCGTAGAATATGCTTACCTTGCTGGCGGGGTTTACTCGTGGAGCATACCACTCTGGCTTGTTCTGGAGATCGATCTCAAAGCGAGTGTAGGCGAGCTTGGATTCCTCAAGGGCGAGCTCAGCCTAGTTTAGTTAAGGGTGAGTTTCCAGGTGCCCCACATGGGCGTAGTAAGGCAGGTCTTACTCTGTGGGCATAGGGGCAAACCTGCGCACGGAGTCAGTTGATTCATCAGGGCATTGATATTGTGTGTCAGTCATACCTTAGCGGTATAGAGAGTGATCTGTTGGACCATTGTTGAAACTTGTATGAATGCGGGGGGGCGAGTGGGTTTATGGGTATTATTTGCCTCTTTTAAAGGTCGACGAAGGCGCAAGTGATGTCGTAATCGTTGCCGATATCCACACAACTGTGATCAGTAAGCTCAGGGCACGTCAGCATAGTGATAAGGAGATCATCTTGTCCACATGTGCAAAAGGAGGCTATCACTCCATAAGAAAGAGGCAAGTCTCCCAAGCGTGTAGTGTGAGAGGCTGATACTCGTATATATATACTCATAGATATCAGGTATGAGAATATCGCACCGCCGCTTGTCAGTCGAACAAGGAAGATCAAGAACAACTGCAAATCCTGTCCTGTTTTGGCTCAGATTGTTTGCTTTGCAAGGGCTTGTGATTCCCGGATCTCGGTCCGGGCGCTGGGTTTGAATTATAAGTTCGTTGTAAGCGTTTGTGCCTTACCTAAACCATTCCTTACACATTCGAGACTATGAACCATATCTATATACGCACATTGCATCATCAAAGTAAGGACCTTGATTGTCGGTTTAGTCAGTGAAAATACGGTGGTTACTAAAGTTGTGGAGATACAAAGAGTTTAACTACCAGGCACCACTTAGCCCTATCCAATCACGCAGCGCCACCGTTCGTTCAGTTCCAATCTCCCGTGTAACTTCAACTTGACGGGCGATCGGTAGTGCTTCGAAGTGGCTTAGAAGGTTTCCATCAAGTATCCCCTTCGACAATGGCTTAGAGACGAAATCATTCCGGACAATTCTGACAGAAAGTTGGCTCAGGACGATTCATAAAAAGGTGTGCCTACACACCTGAACGCTTTAGGGTTCAAACCAGCGATGTGTTGGATATTCCTCGCTAGTTGCCCCTGCAGTAACTGGAGACGTTTGAACGCGTGCTCTTCGACAGGTGTTAAGCATGATAGGGAGCCATCAGCAGATCCTAGAGAAAGGTCAGTGAGGTAGATGGTAAGGATATGACGCTTGAACCTGTGACCAGTTTGGCTTGTGGGATGGAGGGTTCATCGCCTGTTCTTCGAGCAATCAGCGTCGAGGCCCGATACTCGGATTGGCCGTGGAATTCTGTTCGCAGAAGCAGGTGGCGGCCGTCTCTTGATTCAGGATCTAATGCAATAGTTGAAGAGGGGGTAAAACAGAGGAAGAGGGGCCGAGGTTACCATGTGGGTTGTATTCATACATTCGGAGAACACCCTCCTCGTCTCCAGTGACAATGGAAAGTTGGCCATCAGCAAAGAAGAAATCAGCCTTGGTGACACAGACCCAATTGATGTCTTTCGCCAACAATGCAAGCTTGTATGGATCCTCCTGTAATTCACAGTCCTCATATTGGTAATGGTTTTGAAACGAGAGTGGTAGGTTGACTGACCTGGAACGCGACAAACCAAACGCTCTTCAGGGCGTCGCCTACCAACAGGAGGTTTTTCAACGTCCGGAGAGAAGTAACGTATACTCCAACGTCAAGGAAAGCGACACCCACGAGACGTTCATCTGAGTCAAATGCGCGTACAAAGACCTAGACAATGTGAAATTTAGTTATGAGTGATTTCAATGTCAAAAAGAAATGGACCTTTTGACCCATGGACGACACAATGTAGCCATTAAACCCGCAAACGGCGGTGACAGGACCCTTGGCCTCATCTCTGCATCGAAGACGTAATCTGTACCACCGCTTGAGGGAGAAAGCAGGATCAGGGACGACTTCCGCAATCTCGAAGATGTATGTCTGGAAGTATCGGCCGTGTCAATGCGGTCATCTGTGGGTAATATCACAAACTCACAGCACCCTTAGTCGCCAAATCTTCACCACGGTCAACACTGGTTCCCACAGTGATAAAATCCTTGCTTCCCGTCTCTGTGCCCGCCGTTTCGAGGGTGACGATTGCCATGTCATTTATGAACTCATTTGTTGCGAACTCATAGCTGAATTATGTGAAAGGTCAGGGCTCGGAAAATTTTATGTCGCTGCAAGCGCGTTCACGCACCCATCCATGGTCACCCACATATCAGGTGATATCAGCTCAAGAGTCGAACAATCGCACGTAGGGTCTGAAATATTCGGACCTAGGGGGGCCAATATCGTGTTAACAGCTGTTTTGGAGGTGTAGAATTGGTGAGTATGTACGTACCATCAGGCTCCCAGGTCCTACTACCATCTTCGTCGAATGAAGTGAATCGGGCTTGAAGAGATGATGCGGCGAGAATCAGGGACGTGCTGGGTTCGAAGATGAGGTTCGAGTATGCCCGTCCCCTCGGGATGGTCCGGGATGGAAGAGGCCCGTTCAGTTGGAAATCAGGTATCCATTCGAGTAAGCTTGGGCCCTATGAGTCCAAGGTCAGTTAACAAAGAAGTTTAAAAACTTGAGTATGCAGCGAACATGTGCACCTCTTCAGAGTAAAGTAAGAAATCGCCTCTCGATTCCCAGAGTGAACACGCAGTGAAAGCGTGCACGACATTATGCCCAGAAGGGTACAATTGGACCCCACTTTTGTCGTTCGCAAGGATCCAGCTGGGATGATCGCCAGTGAAGAATACTCCCGAATATGTCGCCCCTGGAACTGGTGTCGTGACAAAAGGTATGAACATGCGTACAACACGTTTATGTTCCGCAATGATGCTCTTCTCGCCCTCCTCCGGTCGCTGGATCTCAAATGCCCTAGAAAGGACCTTCACAAACTTGATGTCGAGGCATGACGCCCGGACGGCGGTCGGGGCCTCAGCAGGCTGACCGCCGGCAAGGGCTTCGTATACAGTTAGTTGTCCTGATCGAACGAAAACCTTGTGGAATAAAGGAGGCATGTTAGCGAGATCCGAACACCGTGTTGGTGGTATATGAAGGTACAGAGAAAACGTACAAAGAGGTGTGGTTCGGGCGATGATTCGCCGAGCGGAGCAAGTAAGATCTGTTCAATATCGAGATCGTCTAGCTTTCGGGGTGGATTTTGCGGGAGCGACAATGCAGGGGGATCATGTGAGTCAGTTAGGACATTGTGCAGCGAGGCTAATAGAGATGAAGAGAAGACAAGAACGAGCTTCGGCAAGTTCCAAATCTAACAAAAACTTAAATTAAATCACGGGTAATCATCGTTGTGCTAACCTCTATGACACCCTGCGGTCGAATTAAAACAAGTGATTGGCCACTGCTACCAGCATTCACGGCAGCCTGCAGAGTGGTTGTTGCTCCGTTCATAGGTACACTGCTCCTTAAGTTTTGCTCGAAGAGGCCGGTGGAGTCGACATAAAAACATCCAGCAAGATAACGAGACGTCTACGGACATCAGTGGGATGCGGAAGCCTTGAATGTCCTGACAAACCTTATCACCCATAGGAGACATATCCTTGCGCCTAATCTTTCCCCTTTCCGTTTCTCCGATAAATAAACCAATAGAGTCGTCTTCCCGAACAACGAGCACAAATGGATCTGATATACTACATGCCCTGATCTTGGGGCGCGGCATATTACCATCCTTATCTGGAATGATTTGTCTTTCGGTCCCATCTTCATCAAATAAAGTATGAGCGAACTTCTATAAACAGGCGGAGGATTGATAGGTACCAGGCTCTAGAACGCGTATCGCATTGGTCATAACATGAAGAATAGCTGTGCGTTGGAAGAATGGGGCAGCGCCGATTGTGGTCCCTGGGATGCGTGCCGTTATGGCAATATCGGTTCTTGTCGTACGCGCAGCGATCTGGTGGTAGGGCTCAAAAACGATGTACCTAGAGAGGCTGACTTATCACGTACACGAGAGAAACCTGGCGATGGGTTTGCATCGGTGCTTAAGATGATTGTATCGTTATCACCATGATGCGGATTTATGGCATGGTCGTGAGATATGCCACTTGCCTTGGCAGGCTGCCGTATAGGTAGTGACCACATTCCACGAGCACCTCCAATTGCGTGCAGTTTACGTTTCGTGCGAATGGGTAAATCACGCTGCGGAGAGTGTTTAGGGACTACAGTGCATAACAATGGGAATATGCTGACCTGGAAAAGTGTGAACCCGCCAAGGAGACCAGTGCCTGTTGCAGCAACAAGTTCAGGAACATGGCGTTCCTGTGAAGACAAAGTCAGGAGTGGACATTGCGTGGCGAAAAGGCTACTTACCCCGTTACGAGCGAGAGAGAATGTCATATCGGTAATGGGGCCATAGGCCGGCAATGAGTCACACAATGAAAGTTTGATGACGGTTCGTGTCTTCCTTGCGACTTTTCCGTTAGTGTGTCCGTTACCTGATTCACTGACTTTAGAGTCGCCATATATGTCTAGATAGAAATGATTAGAAACAATTGTTAAACATGTACAAAAACCAGTACCGTCGTCGTCGTCGTAATCCATGTCAGTATCCATTTGGACAACGGCAGTCGGAGCAGTCATCTCTTGGTCTTCGTCAATCTCTTCCTCGACATGAGCGGCTTTGAGAAGGACGGATGGGCCGACAGTGCTCCCTATGAAAACGTGATCGTCGGTGACGCGTCTGACAACGGTAGGAATAGTAGTCTGAGCTAAGGGAGACCCCATGGTGAGCTTAGATACTGTTTTTCCGTCAATAACAATGTCGACAGGGAGGACGGTTCCATCCTTGAGTATGACGAACAATGTTTTGTCGTCCACAAAACTCACGCGACATCCTTCTAGCCCAATGTTATGCGTTTGGTGTTCCGTGGGGATGAGGGGTAAAGGTAGGTCACTTATACGTCCTGGCCATCCATTCAGAGGCAAGATCACTCGACGAGATGACTGGTCGACGTATATCATGGAATTGCTGGTCAGAACCATAACGCCGCCAAGAGATGTAGCGCACGCGACGATAGAGAAGGAGTCATAAGGTAGACCATCGACTGATGTAATAATGGGATAGTTCTGGGTGACAATGTCCAGTGTAAAAATCATGAGCCGTACGGTGTCTTTGAATTCTTTAAGACGACTGAAAATGAGAGACGTTAGTCAATAAGAGGCTAAGGGTGAAAAAGGCGCACCCTGTCCATGTTTGCTGGGTTTGGAAGAGGATAGCGATAGTGGGCTTATTGAAGCCTGGGAGAAATACAAAGTCAACTACGTTGCGAATGTTTTGATCCACTGCTAGTGGAAGGTCTAGAATGAAACTCGGTGCGTAAGGTACGTCCCTTGATATAACTGGTAAAGATAATGAGTCCAATGGTCCAGTAAGTGGCTCCGAACCTGGTCTGGGTTTGTTCTTGATCCATCACTTCTAATTCAGCTTGTGATTGGTAGAAAGGAAGTATTGCAAACGCATCCTTGGGTAAAGATAGAGCTGCGCAGCGCGAAAGTGGATCGACGCGAAGTTCGGCACGAAACAAAGGTGAATCTAAAGACATCTGTGATGTTCACGTGAGCCTTTGCTCTAGCAAGAGGATCGGTCGACACACAAGTTGCGGAGCACGCTCATATGTATGGATCGAAACAGTCACTAGGTCATGGGTTGTTGTTGACCATTCGAGAAGCGCGATCTGAAGCAGGATAAGCAAGGGTGGTAGAGTAGCTTGGTTTACTGAACCTTTGCGTCCTTGAATGACACCAGCAGCCTGTCAAGCTTGTCCTCTAATGTCGAAATGATCTTGACGCCCTCCATGCCAGTCACTATTCCATGTAGACGGTGTTCACGAACTAGGTAGAATCTGGTGATCGTTCGTGGTGCGGTATCAACACTCTGCCCCACCGACTGTGGACGATTCAGTCAGCATTGCTCTCAAATTCGAACTAGCCATAGAAACTGGGTTTGCTGGAAACGAATTACATGAACCAAACTAATCACCTTGGCTATATTCACGAAACCCTCCCCATGTTCGTCCATCTCTACCTCACCCTCCACTGCTTCAGTTCCTCTGCGTATCTTCTTCTTTTCTCGCTCATCATCTAACTGAGGTGGTGCTGGTTCCTCGCGAAGTTCGAAAATCCGCAGAAGGCTTGACCGTGCAACAACCACGTTGCATAAAGCTCGTGCTACAAACTCGTGCCGCGTCGACGCGTTCGGGGGTGTCCTCAGCTCGTGTAGCGTCGATGGAGTCAACCTCAAGCTCGTTGCAAACTCCACACCGCTTGGTGGAAGTATTTCTTGACGAAGAGCATGCATAACGAAAAATTGAGAACTCCCGCAGATGAGTAGAACTTGATTAGGGTTCAAGCCAACACTTCCTTCCTTGAAACCAACCGGAAGTACAACTGCCTTTCGACTTCAAGATGATTGTGTCGTCGTTGAAAAGTTTCTTGTGGGTCCAGTAATAGTCGTGGCCACCGCTGTTGTGGTAAATTATGTAAGCAAACAGTATCCTGCCGTGTTCCATGCCAAAACTTTGAACTCTCATGGGCTTTCGGTTTCTGAATAACTCACGAGTTTGCGCACCCTTAGGGCTCATATCCTCAATACTCTACGTTGATTATTGATGACCATATGTATAGAGCTTTCGGCAGGCCGCAGCCAGTCTTTTTTCATTGTTGCACTTCAAGATGTGGCCCCCACTCCAGCGCTTATTCAAGGCTGCCTCATGTCGGTAATTCCGCACCACTCACCGAAACAGTGTCGTCGCCCACAGGTTTCGGTGGATCTAGTACTACTGATTTGCCCATAAGCCAATACTTCGGACCTAAATCCGCGTTTTTGTACGTTCAACCCAGCCTCGAGACGCACTTCGACATAAGTTGCTGAGAGCTCAAGCGCCGTTGCTCACCTCTCCGACCTCTTCTACAGGTTCATACCAGTGTCCAGGCTAATAATTGCGGGGTCCATCTATGTATGTATCCCGTCCCTTCTTTGATGACGTGAGGTTGATCGGAAGAAATCACATTGAGATGGAGTTCCGAACGTTGTATATAGGGTCCTGCAATTGTGATGCTTATTGGATATTAATTGCCAACCACGATGAGGTGAGAGCCTCTCAGTGGCACGTATGTTCGATCGTTCAGTCGGCCTTAGACCTCGGAGAACTGATGCTGTGCACCAGTCAAGTCCACATGTATCACCACAAGTCTTACTCGTGCCCTCAGCGTGATGTTCCATGTCTACTACATATACTCTGTGAAGATTTTGAACAGTGCTCAATGCTAAGGTCTCGCACGCACCAAAATGTTCTCAGTAGCCACCACAAGCTCGCGACAAGGCCAAGGGTTGGGAAAGGTGAGCCGTCCTGTGTTCTGGTATATTTTCTCTTCTAAAGGGAGACTATAGAACTATCCACCCCAGGTTCCTAAGGGTTTCACGGTGCGAGTCTTCAAAGGACCCGTGCTTTCATCATTTTCCCATCCAACCAACGCCAAGTTCGACCGTGGTTACCATTCTATTCCGTTGGCCGAGCCACGACAAAGTCAAAACTGGTATCCCTCCAGATCTCAAAACGTTTCTATTTCCACGTCAGCTCCCAGTGAGCCACCAAAATCATCCCGCACTCAAGCCTTTGCATCGTTGACTAATAATAATCGGCTTGGTGGATACGAGACCAACTCACGACCTTCAAGTTACACTATTTATCAAGGTACAAAAGACACCTACGTATATGAAGCATCGCTTTCCTCCAAGTCTGATCTTTATTCAAACGGGGACTATGACGCTTCGACAGCAAATTTCACCCCTTCCACCATCTCCGCTGCAATGTCCACTGACAGCATTACGACGCTAAGAGGTGTCCCAACGCCCGACATCTCCCATACCAATTTGCCTCCTTCGTTAACAGCGCCGACCAGAAACTCGTTCCAATTTCCTGCTCTTCAGTCTGCTATCAAGGGCATATTTCGTACCCAGATACCACCTGAACCACAGTCGTCCCGTACCTCTAACTTCACTTCAAAACATCCTACACCCTACCCTGGTTCCTCGGAGGCCGGACGGTCAACCGCGTCCGGTCGCCAATTAAACAGATCTTCAGGGTCGGGTGATCGGAGCGTACTACCCGAACGCTCCAGCCAACCATATACACGTGCACGTAGCCCCGTTTCTGAAATTTCCGAGCACACCGAGCTCGACAGGATCGCAAAGGTGAACGCAGAATACAACGCCGCCTCATCTGCCTCTTCTTCAGCCTACTACTCCGCCCGCGATTCTGTCAGCTTTGCGAGCGTGTCATCGATGACAGCAAATGGACTGAGCGATCATACAAGACAGGTTTACCCTAATCTGCCTCTTCGTAGCAGCCCTGAGCAACAGAACGCCCATGCTCATTACGCCACGCTTCGTACTGGAGTTGTAGCTCGTGAGGCGTCACCCAACTACGCTGAGAGTGACCAGAGGAGTGGACCACATGATGACACCCGGATTGGATCCTTAAATCATTACACCGCACCTAATTCCTCGTTGACAACTGTGTCTAGTCAATACAATGCATCATCGGATGAGCGGAGAGGCAGAGAACGCGGACCATCTTCGACACAACATCGATCAGAAGAAGTCTCACCTTCACGGATACCTGAAGTTCGACACGAAGCTCCTCCTAGTTTAAGAAATTATGTACCATCTTCTCGCACCGTACTCTCAGCCGCCAAGCCTCTGTCCCTTAGCTCATCTTTGTCCGAACTCAAGATGGCTGCGCAGGATAATGAGGTCCAGCAGGGTCGTCCATTGCCTATACCGCCGCCTGCAACCCAGCCTCAGTGTACTTCAGAACAGGAGCGCGTCACGCCAATGACTCAGGCTCCCATCTTCCAGCCTGACCTACCTTTGCCTTATATACCTTCTGACGCCCCCCATCGATGGTAACTATACTGATGAGATTAACCAGCAAAACCTAAATGAACGTTTAACAGGACTCTCCTATCAGACCTATTATCAGACAACAGCCGTAACGTCAGTCTCCCAGAGGCATATCGACGATAACAAAGTATCCACTACTCAAGCAAGATATAATAATGAACAACGTCCACTCGATTCGCGTTCCGATAATCAGGCCAACTATGTATCTTCTATATCAATAGGCTCAAGCATGATACGGCAACGCAAGGCATCAATTTCAGAGCCACAGCGTGCACGGGGGGAGAACTACATACAGCCCCAGCCTGTTCAGGCGTTTCCTAATACTTCCGTTCCATCTGAGGCTGCCCTAATTCGATCACGCCCTCAAACTTCAGGCAGCTTAGGACACCTTCCTGACCCTCAACGTAGGTATTCCTATGGCGATAGATCTACACCACCCAGCCACCCAGCTCCTTCGACCGCGCTTAGCGAACCACTACCGCAGCGCCGATATTCAGATGGCGATCAGCCTATTCCGTCGAGCAATAACACACTATCTCTTTTTCGCACTGTGCGGTGGAACGAGAACCTTGTGTGCCCATCACCAATCTTCCCTCATCAACGGCGAAAGGGTTGGTTCAATCGCCGAGGGTAAGGTTTTTACGCACCTTTCTTATTCAACTTCTAACTATCTCGATACAGAGACCAGCTCTGGACAAATGATGGTGCGTATAAGCCACCCCCAACAGGACAGGAATATCCACCCGACTTGGACGGCTATCCCGAGCACGGGGAAGGGTGGATGAACGAAGAATGTGTACGTATTGATATGGGGCATCACCTCATTCCTAAAGCCCCCCTCAAGTCTGCTTTGAAACAGTCGAAGAATGTTCAACCGGATAGCTGAACAAACATCTACAGTTCAAGAAATCATACATACCCCTAATATTATGTCGAAGATGTATTTTTATGACTCGTCGGTTGCTCGTTGACCCATGTTGTAGCCCTCATGATGTATTTCACTTTAAAATATTTAAATAATAAGTTAGTCCGATAGAACCAGAACCGTCCGATTATTCTCCCTTATTAATTTGCTCTTGAATTGTGTGGTGTTATCCTTTGATGCGATTTTTGATCTTTTAGATAGTGGAGGCCCTTTGCTAGTCATAGAATAAGACCAGTCGTCGTCACCTTCATCCTCGTCACTGAGATCATCAGCCAAAACAAAGCCACGTAACCTCGATTGGGGTGGGATGGAAGGCCCAGCGGTCACCGCAATAGGCACGTCGTCGTCGTCGTCGTCATCATACATATCAATGTCAATACTCTCTCTATCGTCGTCATCCGAGCCAAGGACAGTACGTTTTCTTTTACCTGCTGCAATCGAATTTGACGGCTTCCTGGACTTGGCATGAGGGTTGGCAGCTGATTTCTTCCTCTTTCCCTTCGTACGGAAGATGGACTCAATCTTAACGTCATCTGATCTACTCAGACTTTCTTGTGTGTGGCGGGATAGTCGACGCGCAAGAGGGCCACAAGTGACGTAAACGTTCGTCGCGTATGCTGTTTGTTGATACTTCTCTTCCAGATAACTCTCAATGACGAGCTCCACGATTAGATGTTCGATCTCCTAAATCAGTCGACGTCAGCGAAAAAGCCTCACCAAAGAGTATACCAGAACACACATCTTTCGTCAGTTTGACTTCACCCCCTGCAACAGCTCCAAGATCGAGCGTCTGCTTCTCCTTGCTCTTTCCCTGCCCTCTTTTGCCCTTACCACCACGGGCTACTTCGTAGGCACCGCCCGCATTGCCCCTAGCCAAGGTCGTCAAAAAATTCATCGTCACGTTCGCTCCGTCCGAATCCAGAGCCTCAATAATCTTCACAAGTTGCCAGGCCGGCAGCGTCACATCCTTGCGATCGTACTCGTCCGCAGGCCGGATGCAATTATCACAATGCCCACATCGCGAGAGCGCGTCGGAGTCGCCTGTTTCCCATGCGGATATGGCAAGTTGTGATGAGTGGGAGAAGTACCTATAGGCTGCGTCTAAGACGTCTGATTTCATGAAATAAAGATAGATGCCTTACTTTGCGAACTGAGTCTTCCTACACTCTCGGAGATCTTGCGCAAATTTCAACATAGCGTGGACTTTGCATGTCAAGGTATATTAGTTGTCAACGGAAAAGAAACAGGTGGCGAAAAAGCCGCACGCTTATTTCTTCCTTCCTTTTCGAGGGCAACCATGGCGCTCAAAGTAGTGCCGTCCTGCGGCCGATAATATAAAACACAGTCAGAATCTTTTCCATCACGCCCTGCGCGGCCGGATTCCTGGTAAAACCCTTCAAGGGATTTCTAGACTATGTGTTAATCATAGAACGCCACAACAGCTTCGGGATGACATACAGATAACTGAAAAAGATCACATTGGTTAAAATTCTACCTAAAATGACAAAATCAAAGGTATGATGACGAACTGAGTGGTGTAAAACAAATCGGACGTCTCCTTTGTCAATTCCCAGGCCAAAAGCTACTCGAAAGTTAGGCGGGTCGTGGGTCATGGAGATGAAACACAAGGGCCCACCTATCGTGGCACACACCACCTTAATCTGTCCACGACGCCAGTTGATATGTAGAGTCTCCTTCTCGCGATCGCCTCGGTCAGCATGATAAACCCCTGTTTTGATCTTCTTCGCACTCAGTTCTTCCAAGCCTGCTGCCACATTTTCCGCATCCTTTATCCAAAACCGTTAACCCAACATGTGAGCAAGGAAGATATTACCTACTTTCTTGCTCAGGCAGTATACTATCCCACTGTCATCTGGGTGGTTCTGCAGGATGTAAGAGGTCATAGCTTTCAACACGTCTGCGCCCCTGGGGGGTTTTGGTACAACACTGTAGTGAAGGTTCTTGCGGTACAGAGGAGCCGTGAAGTACGCCGTGCCTTGTCCATCAGCGTCTAAGAGGAAACTTAAGGTTTGTCAAAAGAAACAGATCGAAGGCCACGAACTGTTTCCGTCCACTACAGCTCTCAGACCCAGCGTCTTGATCAGACTATCGAGCACCATAGGGGGACACGTTGCAGATAGCGCCATAATGGGGACTCGCGGGAACAACTGCCGCAACATGTGCAACCGTTGATAGTCCGGCCTAGGTTAGGTTACAA
Source organism: Myochromella boudieri (assembly GCA_018221655.1). NCBI lineage: Eukaryota > Fungi > Basidiomycota > Agaricomycetes > Agaricales > Lyophyllaceae > Myochromella > Myochromella boudieri. Next base: position 16,098 of record JABCKU010000091.1, on the reverse strand, counting down.
ACTGCAAGGAACATGAGAAAGAAGGCTGTATGTACCTAAAGTCGTGTCCAAGCTGCGAAACACAGTGCGCCTCATCGACTACGATCCGTGCTGACGAAACCGAGTTTATTAAGTGAAGTTATTATTTGGCAGTATTAGGAAATACGCAGACCTAGCTGTGACGCGTCTGAAAGTTTCTGAAGAATACCGACAAAGCTCTTGCTTTTCGCGATCTTCTCGGGCTGGGCAGGTAGGTAAGTTTAACCTTTGTCAGTTGGAAGGGTACTTACTGTGACATAACAAAGCTTGATCTCTTCGTCCTTCGACGAGACGTTGCCCCTCGCAAGCGCAATAAGTCGTGAAATAATTTCCGTGGATTCTCCCTTCGAAGTTGCCCCAGTGAGCTTAACAGCTTGTACTGTGGCATGATTCACGTAAAGCTCTAGAGTAGGTATCAAGTGAAAGAGCCTCACCGCCGGCTTCACGGAGGTGTAGAATTTGATCGGTAATGAGCGATATTAGGGGCGATATCACGAGTGTGCATCCTCGCTGCAGAAGCGCAGGAAGTTGGTAGGTCAGGGACTTGCCACCGCCTATGAAACTGAGTACATTGGCGGAAAATCGCAAGAAAATACGAACCTGTGGGCATTACACAAACAATGTCACGTCCATCCATATTCGCGTTGCACACTCTAAGTTGTTGTGAGAAAGTGCAAGTCGATGTGTATCATACGAACATACCCTTCCTGACAGAGCCTAAAACTATTGATCCCAAATGTGGACTTTAATTTGGATTTCAAACCTTGCGCCCATTCGAATTCTTCATGAGAGTAATCGATGCCGGCCGCTTCTTTCCCTTTTCTAGCTTTGCCGTGCGATGGGTGAAGGGAATCTAGCTCTCTGAGTACCTTGTCGCGTTCTCCTTTCTGATGGTCAACCAAAACTCGTGTTCTCTTTATTTCGTCTTCATATCTCGCGATTTCCGCGTCGTACAATGCAAGTCGCTTCTGTAGGTCCTGTTTCCTGGCGTACATCGGTGTCTCCAACGAAGCCCCATTTGATTTAGATGTAGATGCCTCCCCCGAGCGCCCGTTTGTTTTAGACGTGGCCACCTCATATTCCTCGCGAGACCGCTCGAGAATAGCCTCCATCTGGAACAAGGTCAAGTTGTAGTTTGTGCGAATACATAGAATTAAAAAGTTTCTCATACATCATCCGAGTCAACATGGTCGTACGAAAAGTCCATGGCTGCTTGCAATCGGATTGTGGTCACAATAGAAGATCAGCATTTGAATCCCATGCCATGTTTGATTCTAAGCAAATTCCTGGAAGCTCGTTGAAGTAGTCACCACGGTCGCGTGAAAGGCACGCGTCGTTCCTCGCTCTTCCATGAGGATAAACTTTCCCACGGTTATAATTCTCTGTCCCGTCTTACAAACGACCCTGTCCTCCACATAGATCATGCCTTTTGGAGAAATTGTTTGTGGCTCCCCAGGTAGTGGGAAGTCGACATACTGTTACGGGAAGTATCAACTCTTCACGGCCCTTGGACGTCCCATCTCAGTCGTGAATTTGGATCCAGCGAATGACTTGATTTCATACCCCTGCGCAGTGGACATCTCGTCGCTGATAACGTTAAAAGATGTTATGGAAGAACATGGTCTTGGTCCCAATGGCGGTATGCTATATTGCATGGAATACCTAGAGGCCAACTTCGATTGGCTTGAAGAGCGTTTGAAGGAGCTAGGCGAGAATGCGTATATTCTCTTCGATCTTCCTGGGCAAGTCGAGTTGAGCACGAACCATGAAAGTTTAAGGAGGATAGTAGAAAAGTTAACTAAGATTGGTGTGCGGGTACGCGATATTCCCTCACGACTAGGATTTATACTCATGATTTTTAGTTAGCTGCTGTGCATCTGTGCGATGCACACTATGTTACAGACGCGTCAAAGTACATATCTGTACTTTTGCTGTCTTTACGAACCATGCTTCACCTGGAACTACCACATATCAATGTCCTTTCGAAAGTTGATTTAATAAGTCAATATGGCGACTTGGGTACCAAAAACTTATTCAGGATCTCAGCAGCCATTCTGACAGGTCCCACCTGTACCTGTAGACTTCAACCTTGACTTTTACACCGAAGTCCAGGACTTGTCATACCTTGAGAATACGCTGTCGGCGTCCCTTTCACCGCGCTTTGCCTCGTTGAACATGGCTCTGATCTCACTCATTGAAGACTACAGCCTCGTTGGTTTCGAAACTTTAGCGGTTGAGGTCCGCAAACATTTTCGCACAAGTACCTTAGCTGATGTTTTGTAGGATAAAAGCTCTATGTTGAACCTTACGAGGGCTATCGACCGAGCCACGGGATACGTCTTCATACCACCTCCTGAATCCGGAGCACCACCTGGAGCCATCGACGAGACAAAAAAACCGGCTTCTTCACGACCTAACACCTTTTCATTGTTCTCTTCAGCTGCAGGACCTATGAAGGGCAAGAGAAGTGATGTCCGTGATATCCAAGAGAGATGGGTAGATGCTAAGGATGAATGGGACGCGTACGAGAAGGTGCAGTGGAGGAAGGAGGGAGAGCTTGTCCGCGAAGAGGCGTCCCGTACGAGCAACATCAGGGAGCGAAATCCACCTCCTAGTTCGTATGATATGGATGCATCGTGATTCGTGCCAATGTCATGGCTGCAGGGCACTAGGCTCTTTGCGATCTTCCCACACCTGGCCTGTTTCCACCATTTATAACAACCCTTTAACAAGTAAACAAATTCCTATGAGCAAAGATGTGCCCCACCAGCTATTTGTAATCGTGTTTTTACCTTCGACACGTAGATTAGCTTTCTGCATCGAGTTGTACGGGGTTCAACTGTAAAAGCTGATGCCCAACGGGAATATTGCATAAGGAATATCAAAATACGTGAAGTATGAGATGAGTACACTGGGATGGTATGTAACAACCGTCCAGTGAATACTCCTACTTAACCTTGTTGGTAAGATCTATTGAGGCAAAAGAATGCACAGGGACTAATGGCCCGTAGTGAGTTCAACGACAGGTCCAAGGACGCGTCTGTGGCTGTGGGCGCGTCACGTGATAACTTAGGGCCGGCATCCCTGATTCTTCGACGTGTCATCTCCAGCCTTCTGGTCAACAAGGCTCCGTAAATTCCAACCATCATGAAGCTCAAGGAAATCCACAGAACTTCAACATTTGCATGGTCGCCGACTGCCTCCCTTCCTTTGCTGGCCACAGGAACTGTCGCAGGAGCCCTTGACGAATCATTCAGTAACGAAAGCCAGCTTGAAATTTGGGCACCCAATTTCCTTGACAGAGACGAGTATGAACTTGGCGGTTTTGGACAGAATGGACCAAAAGGCTTGATCAAGGACAGTTCGAGGTTCGTGGATGATAATCATGATGTGTAACTCGCGTCAATGGCGGAAAAACATTAGATTCAATCGTTTGGCGTGGGGTGGTGTTTCCGACACTCGTCCTCGGGGTGTAATTGCGGCGGGTATGGAGAATGGAGAGCTTGCGCTTTGGGATCCCTCCAGGATTCTTGCTGGTGCAGGGTGCGTACTACTACCGTTAGCTTGCCGACCTCTGCCCACGTCACATTACTATAGCGCGACCGATTCTCTTATCCTTCGAAACACGACACATACTGGGCCCGTTCGTGGACTTGACTTCAACCCAATTCAAACAACGCTGCTTGCCTCGGGCGGCGTCAGCGGAGAGGTATGATTCTTTTCAGGTACTAGTCCATGGAGCTTTCTGCTCATCGCCGGTCACAGGTATACATATGGGACCTCAAAGATCCCAGTAAACCATATACCCCGACCCCCGGTTCCCGGAGTACCAAACTTGACGAAATCACTTCTGTTGCCTGGAATCAACAGGTTCAATATGTCCTTGCCGGTGCCAGTAGCACCGGATACACTGTCGTGTGGGACCTGCGCGGGAAGCGCGAAGTCGTTGCTCTAGCATATGGTGGTGGAGCTGGGACGCTAGCTGGGCAAGGTGGCGCCGGTAGTGGACTGGCCATAGGCGGTCGGAGGGGTATGAGTGACATTGCTTGGCATCCGGACAACGTACGCCCAAATTTCAAACGTTCATCTCTCCCACTTGTTCACCCTATGGTCAGGCTACGCGACTCGTTACTGCTTCCGAAGACGATTCGTCTCCAGTTATCATGGTTTGGGATCTTCGCAATGCGCGTGCCCCTGAGAAGGTACACGTCCATTCGTGATGTAGTGACACTCATAACTTACGTACTTTGTAGATATTAACAGGACACGAAAAAGGTGTTTTATCGCTGTCGTGGTGTAAACAAGATGCCGATTTGCTCCTGTCATGTGGAAAGGATAACCGGGCCCTTTGTTGGAACCCACAGACTTCAGAGATTATTGGAGAGGTATGTAGTGACAATTTCACTTTATAGGAAGCCTCTCATTTTCCTTTTAGCTTCCAACCGCAGCCAACTGGGCTTTCCAAGTTGATTGGTGCCCACGCAATCCAGACCTTCTCGCCACCGCGTTCTTTGACGGTACAGTCGGCATTCACTCCATCCAGTCGACGAACGACACCCCCGGTGTTGACGCGCAACCAGCGCAAGGAGCTGATATATTCGATGTTGGCGGATTCTCGAGGTCGGTTGGTGGTGGTACCCTGTCCCTCAAGCAGCCTCCCAAGTGGTTGCGTCGTCCTTCCAGCAGCTCCTTTGGATTTGGCGGCAAGTTGGTATCGGTTTCGAATTTGCCTTCGGCTCAGGGCAGGAATCAAAGTAGCGTCGTCCACATTCGCAAGGTGGTCACTGAACAAGATTTGGTTGAAAGGGCCAGTAACTTACAGACGGCCATTGATGGAGGTTCCGAATCGCTCGAGACATTTGCTCAGCAGCGTTCTGCAGAAGAGGCTACACCTACAAAGGCGGGATGGAAAGCATTGCTGAGTTTGTTCAAGGCTAACTCTCGTGATGAACTCGTCACCCTCCTTGGATTCTCGAAGTCCGAGATCGCTGCGCGTGTTGAAACCGCTGTGGAGAACTTGAGGGCTGTTACTGAGGAGAAGGAACGGTCGCCTATGGATGAGGAGGATGTCGATCGCAAGCCACACGAATCGGTTGTGTCTTTCGTAGAGCCTGAGCGTGAAGATAGTGACGAAGAACGTGACGAAAAGACCCCCTCTGAAATCAGTGCCAGTGTCACCTCTGGCGCCGATATCGAATCCACGACCACTGTACCCAGTCTTTTCGGTGATGACGGACCTGGGACTCCACAACTTGATGCAAGTAACGACTTTTTCAGCGCGATCGCACAGAATCAGGTACCACATACCAACTACGGGATTGACTCTTCTGTAGCCGCAACAATTGGCTCGGGGCCATCTTCGTTATCCTCTGAGTCACTCAAAAGCAACTCCTTTAAGATTTATCCCCACAATGAATCGGAGACCGACCGCCTGGTCACTAAAGCCCTAGTTTTGGGTGACTTTGAATCGGCTGTATCTCTTTGCCTTTCTTCTGACCGTTTCGCGGACGCCATTCTCCTTGCTGTCCGCGGAGGACCAGAGCTCCTTCAACGCACCCAAAAAGCCTATTTTGAACGCCGTACCACCTCTCTGCCCTATCTTCGTCTTTTCCAGTCCATCGTCACCAACGACTTGTCTGACATTGTTCAGAATGCGGACCTCCAGGAGTGGCAGGAAATTTTCGTTGTTCTTTGCACGTTCGCTAACCAGGATGAGTTCCAAGGTCTAGCGGAGGAGTTGGGTCGCCGCTTGGAATTCCAGTTCACGGTTGCAGCTTCTTCAGAAGACACAGAGCTTAAAGAGAGTGCACGCGACTACAGGCAGAACGCCACACTGACGTACCTAGCAGCCGCACGTCTTGAACGCCTCGTCAACATCTGGATTGACGAGTTAGCCGAGGAGGAGAGGAAGCTTGTTGCAGATGAAACGCACCCCGCTAGTTCGCGATTCTCTGCCCACATTCAAGCCCTCCAATCGTTCATCGAGAAGGTCACTGTGTTTAGGTCTGCTACGGACTATAAAGATGCGGATCTTGCCCAAGCTTCGGCCCCTAATGCGGAGGCTAGGGAATTCAAATTAGCAAGCCTTTATGACAGGTATCTGGAATATGCAGACCTTCTAACGACACAGGGCCTTGTCAATGAGGCGGTCGCATTTTTGAAGTTGACTCCCGCTGGTTACCAGGGTTCGAACGGCGTGGACTTCAGCGCTGAGCGTGAACGTCTTCTGGCGGCTACTGGCAAAGCTCTGCCCCCCTTGGCACCAATTACTGCACCATCGGCTCCTGCATCGCTAGCTCCTGCTCCTGCTCCCGCTTATACAGGTTATTCTACCTATAACGCACCCACTCAGCCAGTTGCTCCAGTTGCTCCTATCCGGCCCCCATCTGTAGCGCGGAACGCCTATACATCTTACAATCCCACTGGCACTACTGCGGCCCCATACGTTTCCAGTAACCCTCCGGTTCCTCCAGCCCATAGTTCTTATGCACCGACTGGGTCATCCTACAATACCCCCAACGTTACCTATCAGTCTCTTACCCAGCCTCCTCATTTGAGGACGCAGCCTCAGCCTCAGCCGAGTCAAGCTGTCCCACCTCCTCCCCGTGCATCTACCAGTACTCCAGGAGGCAGTGCACTGCCACCTCCGCCTAAACGACATGAGAATGGTGGGTGGAACGATGCACCCGCCATTACAAACCCAAGCCGTGGGCCAGCTTCGTTGAACTTGAACAATAAACCTAATGCAATAACATCCCCTTTCCCGAATGTGGCTCCTTCTCCAGGCTTCTCCCCCGCAGGTTCGCCTTATAACAGCCCAGGAACGCTTGCATCATTCCCTCCTCCCCGGCCCGGGAGTGTCCAGGGTCAAGCACCCCCTCCCCCTCCTGCAGGTCACAGAATGGCTGGGCCGCCCCCTCCTGGCCGCCCTGCCTCCCGTTCAGCTGTTCCACCCCCTCCAACTCGTATGATGTCCCCCCACGTGCCACCTATTCATCAACAGCCCTCCGCTCCTGGCCCCTATGCTGCACCGCCTTCTCATGGACCGGTTCCTGGCCAAACCCCTCCGCCCGGTTCGTACAATCGCCCACTCCCCGCTGGACAACCTCTTGGGCAGCCCCCCAACAACTTTGCACCTCCCCAGCAGGGTGGTCCTTACGGCCCCTCGTCGTCGCCTCAGCCTCCACAGCCGCCCCAATCACAACCTGGACCATACGCACCACCACAAGGTGTACCAAGGACCGGTCCGCCACAACCCACCGGTCCTCCTGGTCCCCCAGCTGGTAGCCCTCTTCCACCTCCGCCAGGTGGTCCTGCGTCTGGTCCTCCTCGTGTGAATTCTAGGACCGCTGCTCGGCCTACCCCACCACCGCCAAAATACCGTATGTTACTTTTCTGCCGTTCGTTTCTAAAAGGTGATTGACGTAAATCCATTTCATAGCTCCCGGTGATCGATCTCATATCCCCGAGCACGCTGTGCCTGCTTTCAATGTGATATCCCAACAGCTGAATCGCATGCGACAGACAACACCTGTACGCTCTCTCTTTCCTGGTGCTTGGCGGTGTTAGATTCTGATGACATTTCTTTCTATAGCCGCAACAAAAACGCCTTGTTGATGACTTGGAACGCCGCATCAGCCCCCTCTTTGACGCCTTGAATTGTGAAACCCTTTCCAAACCCGTTGTCGAGCAACTGTTGGTCCTTACTCAGGGTGAGCCTTAATCAACCCATGCTCTCTATCTAAACTTTCATTTTCTTACCTCTTACCATTAGCCATGGATAATCATGATCGCCCTGCTGCCTTGGCTATCCACGTCGAGCTCCTTACCAGGGGTTCCCTGACCGACGATATTGGGTTGTGGATGTCGGGTCTGAAGCAGCTGATCATGCGTTTGTAAGCCTTAATACGATAGTAGTCGCTTTTAGAGAATTCGTCTGGCAGTCAATGACTGAAAAATGCAACCTTTCTTTTCTCTTTGACTTTTTCTTTGATTTTGTCACTTGAGTATGTTACGCACCCGAAAGTTGCAGCACTGCCACTCGGCTTTATCTGGTACCCACAACGCCTGTCCAAGCCATTGTGTACTTTAAAGCTTCCACAACTTGTTTTACTTCACCTATTTTGCCATCCTGTCAATATGCACATCGTGAAGGGTGTCTTGGAAGCACAATGGGCGTTTTTGGACATTTTCATAATCTCAGTCGACCTCTGAAATGGCCTCGATGCTGTCTCGTTGGCTCAATACCAGAACGAGCAGAACACACCCAAATGACATACGGTCTTCTTTCTAGGATCTGAAGACATCGAAGAGAGCAATATCCCATCCTCCCTTAGAAACAGCGAGCGATGAAGAGACAACACTCAGACCAAGAGCATCCACTGCACTGATGAAGCGCCTGGCCTGAGAGATAACACCCCTGTCTATTTCCTTGTACGGATGCTCAGCATGGAATGGTGCTTATTTGGAACCTGAAGCCGTAGGTGGGGAGTGTTCGCGGCTATGGGTAGCAGATGATGGATGAGGTAGATGTTGCTTTCTATATTCCAGACGTCCACCATTCCCTTCACAACACCTCTGCGACTCTCGCTGAAAAGAGGGGGGTACTCGATACTCTGTTTTCTGTTCAATCGGCTCTCGGTTAGCTGCCGAAAAGTACGAAACTTCAGAGCCATCGTTGCAGACGACACCACTCAAGCTTCGTTACATCCTTGTACTTCCACTTCACGCCAAGTTACCACGAGATATTGGCTGTCAAACACCTTCTCTCATATATAGTCAACTCCAGCACTCCACCGGAGTGCATACGGAATTTCCTTGGCAGAATACTTGTTCATCGTACTGCCACCATCTACATTAGGACCATGAAAAAATCATTATCCAACCCCAAATCTTCGCCCATGACTTCCCTCATCTCTTGCGCACCTTCGTCACAAGTCATCACTGACATTAGAGAGCCAAAAACGCTGATCTTTTCTTTGAAGTGTATTGTGCGGCGTTTCTCGGAATGGCTTGCTGTGATAGGTCGATAACGGGTGTCTTCCGCGTGATGCTTCTTGTAGGCTGGTCCTTTCGAGGCAAGTTGTTCGCGTCCCAACTTGAACTAGTATCGCGTTTGCCAACAACGTCCCACGTGGTTTTCTACTCGTGCGGGGTCACCTTCAGACGTCCGCTTTGAGTGGGGCCGAATCCCGGGGCGTGGTTTTCTCGTTCTTTGGAGGTTTGGGTGTCCTGGCACGGTCTTGAAGCCCAGGAGTTACGTTTCTTATGATGGGCTATTTATGTTCCTTAGGCGGGGACTCGGGAGAGATAGGGCCAAATTTTTTCTTTGGGCCGATGTGGTAGGTGGAAAGGCGTGGCACTTTACCCAATACGTATGTGTCCCCCTTTTATTCATCTTGCTGTTAGTGCTTTGCTTATCTCCCTATCTCGTTATCAGTGGGTATACTTCGCAATACTTTTCATGCTTCTCACCATCGTCATGTTGCCACCGCCTTTCGACATCAGCGGGGGATACTAGGGGATATTATCACTGGTTATCGTAGACGTCAAATGATAAGTGATTTATATAGTTCAACAAATGGGGAGGCGCGTGTGCTTCCTTCGTGATAGCTGTGCGCTCATAGATAAGGCCCGGATATTTAAGCTGAGGATCAATGCAGGATTTATGGCTCCTTTCCCCTCCTGCTTGAACAATCTTGACCACTGTACATTCTCCCTGGGTCATCCGATGTCTGTTTATCCTCTGGTTACATATCCACGACTTTATTCTCGCCTCATAACGCCACGATAAATCCTAAAGTGTTCATTGAATAACACATGCAACAAACTTCTTATACAACGGTCAAAATAATCGCTCTGCTCGTCTCAGTCTAAGCAGGTCCAAGCGCCACGCCTCACTCTGCTTCTGTACGTCCTACGGGAAGTCCGATCAGCGCGTCGGGTACGAAGGCCGACGCTATTTGACATTGCTTGCCAACACCCTCGACGGCCCGCTAGAATTCTCCCAATGGTCTTCGACATTGCTTCGACATCTTCTTGATCTTGGCTTGCCTCCAAAGGGCGATATAGTATCCACCATCCCTTATCTCTGTATGAAATTTCTGTTGTAGCCCTCAGGGTCGACGGAGGCCACGGGACCTTTGATCTCGATTCTCCACCCCCACTCCAGCACCGCGTATGGCATTTTTGGCACCTGGGTTACACCTTATCGTTCCCTTATCGTCCTGTAAGATTGCGCCCCGTAATCCATGGCCATCATCATGATGGAAAAACCTTCAAAATTGGTTTTGAAATGGAGATTTTCGGTGTTTGGAGCGCTTCAGAGCATCTCTGCACTCAGTTCCGGAGACCCCGTCTATTGCGGCCTGCGTGTCAGAGGATATCTAGCTTCCAAAGGCTCTCTTTTGAGTCTTTTAATAACCATGTACGAAAAACGCAGGTGCGAATTTGATCGCCATGAATATCAAATTCAATCAGGGCAAAAAGTGGACCAATTGACTTTGTGATCAGATGGCTTTTGGCGCAACGTGGTGTCTTCCGAATTCTCCCTTGGGTAGACTATACTTGCGGAGTGCCACTGGTCAGCAGAGCATATGGTTATCTCACTATCTCATCGATATGGTGCTCTGATGTTTTTTTTTGCCACCGGCAGAGCATTCCTATCTTGTAGAATGTATTGTACTCTGGACTTTTGTGTGGAGTGACTCAGCCAAATCTATTCAGAAGTTCTGTGGGAGGATTGAATTGTCAAGAAGGCGAGACGAAGTCGGAGAAACAAGGAAGCATAGGGGGATTATGTGCAGCTGGAGTGCGCGGATGCTGGTGTGGGACTGTTTGCCGAAACCGCGCTTGCACTATTACTCGGCCGATCGGGACACGATCTGGCTCCGACAAGATTCCGCTCAGAGATAAGGAAAAAAGCCAAAGATAAGGAATAATCATAAAAAGACTGGTCTCCACACAAAAAGTGTTCACAAACCTCCTTCTCCTCTTCATCCTCCTCTTTATCCACACAAATAGCAATGGTCCTCCCAGTCGAGCCCGAGTTCGAGCAGGTGCGATTCTTTCTTCTCACCCCTGACCATGTGACCCTGGAATTGATACAAAGGTGGTCTCCGTCTCCACCCCTCCGTCAACCTTTCCATCCTCAAGTTCCTCGGCTTCGAACAAACCTTCAAAAATGCCCTGACAGGCCTCAGCATGGGTGGTGGAAAAGGTGGCTCCGACTTCGACCCTAAGGGCAAGTCCGACTCTGAGATCAGGCGGTTCTGCACTGCCTTCATGGGCGAGCTCTTCAGACATATCGGTCAAGACACTGATGTCCCTGGTAAGTCTATGAATTTCGCATTCGATTAAGACAATGCCTTATGCTAGCATTTCCTCAGCTGGTGACATTGGTACTGGTGCTCGCGAGATCGGTTTCCTCTTCGGTGCTTACAAGAAGCTCAAGAACGAGTTCGTCGGTATGCTCACCGGAAAGGGTCTCGATTGGGGAGGATCCTTCATCCGCCCGGAAGCCACTGGTTTCGGTCTCATCTACTACGTCGAACACGTGAGTTTCTACTTGTACAGTGACGAACCAATATCCTCATCGCCTGTTCCTAGATGATCGCCAGGGCTTGCCCCGAGCTTTCTTTGACCAGCAAGGCCACTCAGGTCGCAATCTCTGGATCCGGCAACGTCTCCCAGTTCACTGCCCTCAAGGTCCTCGAGCTCGGTGGCACCGTCAAGTCGCTCTCCGACTCCAAGGGCTCGCTCATCGCCACTGACAGCTACACGAAGGAGGATATCGCCAGCATCGGCCAGCTCAAGCTGAAGGGTGGCTCGCTCGACACCTGGGTAACCCAACAGGCTGCTGGCAGATTCACTTACCATGCTGGCAAGCGCCCCTGGACCCTCATCCCTGTCATCCACCACGCTCTGCCTGGTGCGACCCAGAACGAGGTCTCTGGCGAAGAGGCCGAGGCGCTCATCAAGGCTGGTGTCCGCATCATCGCTGAGGGCTCCAACATGGGCTGTACTGAGGAGGCCGTCGCTGTGTTCGAGGATGCACGGAAAGCTGGTAAGGGTGTGTGGTATGCCCCCGGAAGTACGTTCTTTGCTTTGCCTTTTTCGAGAATCCAGTTACTGATCCTTTTCTGCTCTTTCATTAGAGGCTTCCAACTGCGGTGGTGTCGCCGTGTCTGGTCTCGAGATGGCCCAGAACAGCCAGCGCCTTGCATGGACCACTCAGGAGGTCGATGGAAAGCTCAAGAACATCATGGCTGAGGCGTACCAGCAGTGCCTCAATGCTGGCACCAAGTACTCTGGCGAGAACCTTACCGGCAATGCACTTCCTTCCCTTCTTGCTGGCGCCAACGTCGCGGGCTTCATCAAGGTCGCCGACGCCATGAAGGAGCACGGTGACTGGTGGTAAACGGCTTACTCCCCCTTCCACTCCCACCATGTTTTCTCTTCCTCTCCACTCCGCGCTCCCCACACCCCATCCTGTTGTCTCACAACACAGGCAGGGCCATTGCATCACTTTTATTCACGCCCATGCACGCATACATTCCATCGCATTCTATCATACTACGTTTCCGTCCATTTATCATATGCTATGTCGCAATCAAGGATACCTTAAGAACTGTTTTGCGCTTCTCTCTCTCTCTATCATGTTGTATTTGTTTCGTCACGCCACCTTTTGTAGCAGAACTGTTAGAGTTCGGATATCGATAAAGTCATGTACAAGATTACATATATATATGCATTACATGCTAAATTGTTGGAGGGATTGTTAGCTGTTGGGATGTGAGATTCACTGGGAGATTAGACAGAAGAAGCATTGGTTCTGACGCCAGGAAGAAGTGGCAAAATATAGACAAGCAACTTCTGGGGTTGTTCGAAGAATCTTCACTGAACAGCGGCGAAACGCGTTCCTCCCTGCAGACTGGTCTTAATCTTTCTCATAACGGACGTGTCTTATCATCTCATGACCGTAGTTTGGACACCCGCCAATTTAGATCAAAAGTACGGCAATTTGTCACCTCTTTCGAGCATTGCGTACTGATGTGAAAGTATAGTAACTAGACAAGAGCATTGATCACCTCCAAGATGTGCGTTAGGATCCAAAAAGTCGATAGGGCACCTGTCTGTCCCCTCTATCCCTTCCCGTACACTATATTCCTCCTTACTACCAGATGATCACCCAGGGAGATTAGTCTCTCAAACAGTGACGCATACTCGGCCGACGATCCGCCTACTTTGGTTTCTGGGCTTGTAAGTAGAGATTGGGAGGTATTGAAACGACTTGGATGACGCTGAGACCACTATCAGCCGGGGTTCTCCTTAGTGGGTACTGTGATCAGATTTACCCCCTCTCAGAGGCGGGGTCCACGTACCCCATATACTGGGAACCGAGCAAATCCCGAAAATAGCTCAAGCGTTACTGTTGGTGGCGTGCCGATTGCTTGCCGATAGGATCGTCATTTGACGAGTGCAAAGGAGTGCAAAGCGGACTGGCTCTATCGCAACAAAGATCAAATTCGGGGTCGAATTTATCTAGGTGACATGAAAAAGCTTAACATCTCCATTCAACAACACCCATGACCCCCACCTCATTCACCCTCAGCCCTCTCTCTCCAACATGTCCGCTAGCCCTTCCCCTCCCGTTGAGGCCCGAACTCTCGCAGATGTCGTGATCGTTGGTGCTGGTCCCGTTGGCCTCATGCTTGCCATATGCCTTGCCGAACAAGGCATCTCGATTCGCATTCTCGATACTTTGGAGAAACCTATCATCTTCCAACTGGACTCATGCCGATGGCTCCTCCCTCACCCTCTCCTCCGCTTTCCTCGTTGGCTGTGACGGTGCCCATAGCCGTACCCGTAAGGCTATGGACCTCCCATTCCATGGTAGCGCCCTGGAAACTCTGATGGCTGTTGCTGACGTTACCCTCCACTCGGATCTTCCCCAGCCCCAGGAGCCTCATACGTTCACTCACCCGCACGGTATGGTCGGGTTCTTCCCCCTTCCAGCACATCGTTCTGCCCGCGTCATTATGGCCCTTCCCCTACCGGATAAGAATGGCATATCCACTGAGGATCCAGCATACGCCGTCTTTGTCACCTCAGATCTCTCCCAGTCTCCCGAACCCGCCTTGGAGACCTCACCCCTCCTCGGTCGCCCTGTCGGCACGGGGATGATCAGTAAGAATAACTTTGCCCGTGAACTTCAGGCTCGTATGCATCCCTGGAAGTTGACCAGCTGTGAACTCCAGGATGTTCGTCCCTTCCGGGTAAATGAACGTCGAGCCAAGGTCTTCCATGACCCACGGGCTCGTGTCTTCCTCTGTGGGGATGCTGCCCACGTCCACAGCCCCGCCGGAGGCCAAGGCCTTAACATTGGCTTCCAGGATGCAGAGAATCTGGGTTGGAAACTCGCTGCCGTCATCAAGCGTCACTCTCCACCCTCCATTTTGCCCACCTATGGAGTGGAGCGTGCCCCCATCGCCGACCACGCTATCGGCCTCTCTGGGAAACTCCTACGTATCCTCTCTTTCCGCGGATGGGTCACTCGCCTCCTCCGCCGTGTTTTCTTCCGTGCTATCGTTTCTTTCTCTTCCTTTAACGCTCTCGTCGCTGGAAAGATCTCCCAGATCGCTACCATCTACCCGCCTGGTACCCTTGGTCCCGTCCCTCGCCTTCCCCGTAAACCGCCCGCCTCCTGGCCCAGGCCCGGTCAGCGAGCTCCTGAGGCCCGTGTTTGGGCCATGCCCGGAAACCGCCAGACCTACCTCCTCTCCGAGATACCCGCCCAATGGCATATCCTCTCTTTTATCCCAGCTCGCGGCTCCTGGCCAAGCCACCTTGCCGCCCTCCGTAAAACTACTTCCGCCTACCGCCTGTCCCTCCTCCATATCATCATCGCCCCTACCGACCTCTCCCGTGACCCTGAGACTCGTGACGCGCGTGTTCTCCTCGACCTCAAAGATGATCAGGCCCGTCTTGCCTGGGGTATTTGCTTCATCACTATACCTTCCGCCAACATAGGCCCATTTCAGTCTACTTAGACCTGGAACTCGAGCGGCCTGCCAATAGCGAGATTCTAACATTCTGACTATATCCACTCCCGTATTCGAAGGCCTGAAGATATCACCTCTTAGTCGAATGCGTTCCAGCTTTGGGCAGAGAAACTTTGTGGACCTCGGTGCGCCTGGTTCAGTGTATGTTAATGCACCCAAGACTACTTCATCGATGAATCCATAAGCATCCGGGTTTCCACCGCCCTCTACATGAAGTTCGTTCAATGTTGGTGATTCAGTGAAACGCTTTCAAGGCAGCCGAGAAAGGTTTCTGGAGATAACTCAAAGTAGAAAAAGGAGAGCTTTGTGAGGGGGGGCGTAGATCGTGTAAGGAATGAGTTGAACTCTGGCTGCCCCCATGTTGGTATATACACCACGTCTGCGTCATGAAGCTCATCCCACCCCTCCTCTACGCGTCTATTCAGGCTCAGTGCCTGAAGTTCAGGTAAAGTCACTGCAGGAAAGAACCGATATACAGCCGCCGAAGTTGCTTATGAATGACTGGAGTTAATGATTGGTTTCTATCATCTTTATCGTGCCCAGTCCACGTATCCGACCTGCATCGCCGCAGGTTTGAGCAAAGGTGGAGGATTTCACAGCACGTTCGAACTGACTCCTCGGAATCTGGCGCAAGGTAAGTCAGCCTTTCAAAGGCCGAGGGCGGTATCCAGGTCGTTAAACTTGGCTGCCACCCAAGCACGGTCATTCTGTACAGTTTAGGTGCCCTAGAGAGTATGGAGGCGTAGAATATGCCTGTATCCTGATACAGGCTTGCTATGTATATCTCTTCCAGTAAGGAAAAACAGTCGGGTTCTAAAGTTCCAAAAGGATACTTAGGATAGATGGATATGCTCATCGGATCCTAGCCAAGGCTGAAAGCTAGATAGCGGCATCTTGGTGCATACGAAGCCATTGCCATGACAAGTGGTCCAGCCGCTTGTGCTTCCCAGGTATACACATTAGGCGGGAAGGATAAGCTCAGCGACAACGGGCACGTTCCTGACCTCCCAATCCACAT
>JABCKU010000090.1:0-50399 GCA_018221655.1 Myochromella boudieri | reverse complement strand
AAGCCCGGAACAGAGGATGCGATGAGACTTGGACGTCTGGAGCCTTGGACTCGCAGCTACATACTCGCAATCGCAAATGGTGCCAACTTCAAATGTCCGCCAAGCCTTTTTCGATCGACTCCGACTTTTTTCCGTGTGCGTGGCAGTTAACCACAGTTAACAGCTGTTAACAGGTTCCCTACGCTGGCCTAAGCTACCACTTCTCATTCGTTGCTGACGCTCACATATGCCTCCCAATTTGTTGATCATCGGCCTTGAAGCTTGAAATTTGAAAACCAACCAAAATCAGAAGTCCACCACACTGGATCTTGCCATGTACTTAATTGTGATGCGTACGATCCCCCATTAATCAGACCTTTCACCGTAATAATTGTTGGCAATTATCGTTAACAGGGCTTTTGCATTACCCATGTCAGTGGTTGGTCGCTTACACCCTCCACCAGTAAAGCCGCGTCGGACTTCCAGCCCTGAAGTCCTAGACCTTTCACTTTTTTCCCCCTGATTATCATCCCAGAGTCATGCAACAGCTCTTTCAACACTTCTCCATGTCAATGAAGTTTCCAAACTGCTGCCTGGCCCTACCTCAGGCGGTTGACAATTGAAGAAATTTGCTTAGTTGGTTTACATCTACGTTTCTTCTATGACCACAGCGGCCTAGAGAAACTATGTATTCAACGGTCTCGGCGTTACATGGTTGCCATCGCTCGAACACTTTTCGAAAGTCTCCTCCACACTGAGATACCTTAGAGTTAACTTACCAGAAACGCATAAATCAGTTCCTGAAATGGATTTACCGAAACCACTACGAAGGACACCATGCCTTGAACCTTTAGTAGTTCGACGGATGAAATACATAGCTCCACTCGATTTTCCAGACCTCCATCATCTTCGTCACCTCACATTCGCGTGGGGTGGATCTGACAAAGTTTGGCCCGATGGCTCCAACGGACATCACACAAATGAAGAAGCTACTGGCAGTGAGTCAAACCGCCTCGTCAATGTATGCAAGCATTGACACAAGCCAAGTCACTTGTAGATCCAATTACAGGATGTTCTCACAACATTTCCCAGGGTGACCCGCTTCAGCTCTGTCAGGCGTACGGCCGTTTCATTTCGTAAAATTTAAGCAAGACCTTACCGAAGGGTGCTTGGTTCAAGATCTCCATTTGCTGTGTCATGCGCCACCCCGACTCGAAGTCCTCCATATTTCAAACGCGGAGCATCATGTAGGGGTCGATCTGCAGAAGCCGAGGTATCATTCATACGGTGATGGGTTTGTGGGTTCAAATTCGGCGGACTAGCGACGGGAAATTTGCTGATTGTCAGGCAATACTACACCCTGCGAGTTTCAGGGAGATTGGTTCGAGCTATTTATGACAATTGACCCGAGATAACGCATACGGTCCCTTGGTACGCAGCCGGAACTCGGATACTATGCCCTGCGTCACTCGTCCTTGTTCTCACTATACAGCATGTTCAACTTGTCAATCGAAAGTTATATTTGAGCCAGGATTGTATCTCTCACTGAGAAATACTGATAATTATTCGAAGTTACACCAACTACTTGGGAAAAGAAATTGTCCTGAGGCAAACGAAGGAGCGACGAGTGTTAAAGCGGGAGGTATACACCTACGATAAAATAAAGGAATGTTGGCATGTGGCATAGGGTTAGCGCATAATGTCTCAGTTACTACTACTGAGTGTCTGGAATAGGTCGATTCAAACGGCTTCACGGTTACCGAAAGGAATGACAAGGTCGACCGCTATTGACATCGCTGAAGCACTGGTTGGGAGTGCCATCGACAGCCTAATTGCGGGGGTATCACTGGGCCATGAGCTTATGGCCGTCACGGATGCGTCACTGTAGGTCTGGTGTGCGCAGGGCTGATACTAAATAGTACAGTATTTGTCGAGGAAGGCTCGGCTGGACTTGTGTGTAATTAATCGGTGTAAATGATCATAGGCGAGGAACTCATACATGGTGAATGGACCCCCAGTTAGCGTCACCACGGTTATCAGCCCTCCAGAAGGAAGGTGGAGGTGATATTGTGGTGTGTGAGTTTTATCGCAGGACCAGCTGTGGTAGGGATGATGAGGGAGTGGCGCGCTGTGCGAGCTGACTGAAGAAGGGAAACAGGCAGCTTCCGGCGTATTGCAAGTAAGACCCGTAGAACACACAAAAAGGTGGACTTTGAGTACTGAGTACTAAGTGGTGTGAAGAGCCCAAGGTCACTGGTCCATGGTCATCAACTATGTTGCGCTTTTATACAGCTGAGGTGGGCATTGATTCCTTTCCCCAATGGTAAGCAAGGACCTCGACATCATTCATCCCGTCTATCACAGGTCCCAGACACTGACAGTCAGTATGGGAGGACTTATCCCAAAGGTCAAAAATGACTTTCACAACGTTGTATAACGAACGCTCTTTGGTACACTGACCGTTTAAAGCTACTGGAGTTTTCAGACTTTCCCGCAAGAGGATAGTCGCCAACAACTACTGGGTCGCAGCGCCGCAAGTTGTCAGTGGCGGGTGTCAGTTCAATTTCTTTACTTACTGTCAACTCCAGACGTACTTTAATGAATCGGCCCAGTTTGGTATAGCCAGCTGTTCATCTTAAACCATTTGCGGAAGTTATCAGCTGAACGCAGCCGCAAACAACTAGCGCTGACTGCCTCCAAAGCAAGAATGTTCATTGGGATTGGAACCGAAGTAGTGTTTGTGGTGCTAAAGTTCAGTCCTGGACAAGCAGTGCTAGGATGGACCTTCCTGGCAAGCCTGGCCATTTCCGAATCAGTGACCTTGGACACGCGGACGAGTCGAGACTGAGGCTTCAGCCCGCGTGTGACGGGTTTCGTCGCGTCTGATCCTTCAGACATCAGACTCGTATTGCATCAAGACGTTTGTCATGGTGTGTTGGGGACGTAGAATAACGAACAGCCTCGCGGGAGCAAGGGTATGCGATTTCAAAATCTGCGCATACAGTGCCACACCGAAAGAGCGACATTAACCAAACGTTCCTCGTCGACATCGACCAGAAAGGCGAGGAGAGGAAGTGCCATTGGAAGTGGGGCGGTAGAACATCACAAGGAGGGCGGTAGGTTGGTGCATGGCCAAGTTGTCTCAACAAAATCCGATGCAGCCCCGTCAACCCATGCCACAGAGCCTGAGCCAATAACTTCAACACTGGCAGCTACTTCAATGAACAGACTTGAACCCGTATAACTCACGTCAATGTAGTTGACCGTATGCATGATTGGGCCAGCCAAGGTCAAGGCCTGAACTAGGCCAACAACTCTGAGCGCTAATCATGAGCAACAACGAAGACAACGACGGTGACTTGGGCGTCTGTTTGGGCGTCTGACTCGGACATGTCTTTTTGCGCTGTTTTCGGCTGTTTTTGGTGTTTTGGTGTCATGTACACAGCCACTCAGCCAGCTCTTGTACTCCTCTCTCAAGCTAAAGCTACTGTGCAAGAGGCGTACACTCACTGAAACTCGACTACCACGACTGCTACAATACTACAGTAGACTATAGAGCTCCCATCGCCCCATCACCGACCCTGGTCTCCTTGTCAGCTACACTCCCAGAACACAGGCCCAACACAGAACCCGGATATTCTCCCAGTTATAGTATTGCCGTTAGCACTGTCGTAGTAAGCGCTCTACGACTCAGCTATTCCCTGTTTGTACATTGATTAATTCTCAACCAGCTCACAGTCTCGTTGTATATGCACGATCTTCGGTCGTCTTGCCCAAGCTCCCTCAAGGCACTTTGGTTGATCGTCACTGCATGAACGTTGTATCATGAATCCCAATTCGTTTGAGTTTAGTAAGTGACCAAAGTTAGGAATCCCTGGCCTTGGATCCTACGAATATTCATGCTAGACTGTGTGAAGGACTCTCAGATGCGAAGTGCAAAGAAAATAACGTACAAATAACTACCATCCTCTGGCTATATTGGACCTCGAGAACGTCGCTTGACGCCGTAATTACAGCTTTACTAAGTTAATAACTGCATTATGCAGTTACTGTTAGTCTCAATCCAGTCATACCAGCATTTTCATGGCTGACTTGACTTCAGGACCTCACGCCTTAACTACCAACCTACATTGTACAATCAACTTATCATTTTCGACACATGCGTCCACGAATTCTCGTTCGGTGTTTTCTAGTAAATCCTAACGAGAACCTGGCCAACCTACCGGTGACCAGACGCTGGTTCCAGAAACCCCCTACTGGCAGGAAGGCGAGACGCACCCGAGCATTACTACCATTGTTCGTATGCAAGATCAACTTTCGCAAGTCGCTATTCAATTATATACATAAGAAGCATCGACCGTCGGACCTCGAGTTCGATAGAGTTCGATCTAGAAAGAAACAAAATTCCTCGTCAGCATCGAGACCCGAGTTGTCAGGGCCGAATTGCCTCCATGTATCTGTTCAAAGCAATATTCCTGTACATACAACACATGCCGCTGCTGACTGGTGCAGCCCGTTTTTCTACCATCGATGATTCAAGCTTCTCAGCCCTAGCGCCCTCCAATTTAGCAGGAACAATGGCCACCGAATCTTAGTAGGGAGAGAACATCCAAGAGAGAAATCAATATCAACCGTGGCTGTTCGCACCACGGCATCTACAACTATAGCACACATGGAACGGCGCTTCGATTCTTGTGGCAAAGATAAAAATGGCCTGGTACTTCGGAAACCTCTGTATGCAGGCCGTTCAGCTGACAAGCTGGATTCCACACCGAGGTAAATATTTCATTCAATTAGCGGACCCAAACTTAGGTCCAATGAATTTGCTTTTTGGAGCCAATGTTCTGGGTGCCTAATGACCAGTGACCTTACGTATTAACGGGACGCGAACCTTGGCCGAAAATATGGGCCCACGCACCACATGGAGTTCATTGTGAGGTTCACCGTGAAGAAACACAGTGAATAGAACTGCGTAGAGCTTTTCGATAATAGCTCTCCTTCAGGTCCTTTCTTGTAAGTTGTGTGTGGATTTTTATTGAACACAATGTGTATCTCACTTTCAATGGCGCGTGACCAGTGCTTCCCGAGTACTGGTTAGTAAAGGTTGAATGGTGTGAGAGTGAAGAACCCCGCCAGTCGCGTCGAGTTGTGGTGGCGTTCGTTGGGGTACACTCAAATTCATTTCCACTTCTCGACAGTCTTCGAATACTGGCCTTCTTAGACCTGTGATGGATGGGATACATGATGATATCAACGTCCTCGCTTCCAAGTGGGGAATGGAACGTCGAGCTCAACTGTATAAAAACGGGGCACCATTGGCGATAATAGATCAGGCAAGAAACCTCTTCTCACTACTCAGTACTACTCAAACTTCTCAGTTTGTGTGCCCTACTCGTTTCTGTTGTAATGAGGACTGGCTATTTCCTCTTGTCAATTAGGTCAAATCATGCGTTTCTATAAGCTTGCTCCCGCCGCAGCTGCCCTTGCTACGAAGCTTACCATGGACCACAACTTTGGCTCCTCCTGCTGGAGGGCTGACGATTGTAGTGGCTCGCACTGGGAGTCTAGGTCCACTATGTAAGCGCCCCTCATCCTGCGAGCTGAAACAGCAACTGATGCTCACATTTCAGGCGAGACTTCGCCGACAAATATTGTGCTGAAACCTGGTACCAGCCTCATGCACACCAGACCTATGGTGATGCGTCCGCGACGACCATCGGTGCATGGCCCAGTGAATACGAGTGCAATTCCGCTTTTGACGACATTATCAGTCAGTGCTTTGGCAACGTCAACGGCGGTAACAGTGATAACGATCGTGTTCATTTTGCCCTTTCTTTTGGCAATTGCGAAACCGTTTAACACCTAGTATGCCATACTGATAATCACTATGCTGTTGCTATGCTGGTGATTCGATAGCTTATCTGACCGTGCCTTTGTGTTTGTAACACTATTTACTGTTCTGTTGGTCCTACAGTTACAGTTAGTGATATATATGTTTGGTTGAACCGTACTCGACCCCCAACAGACCCGTGTGACAATTCGTGATACGTGACGTTCGAATAGTAGATCCGAGTCAAACATTCAACCAGCAGTATCTATGTCCTCACTTCCAAGTTCAAAGGAAGGGAACGTCAAGATCAACCGTATAAAATCCGAAGCGGACACCGTTGAGGACGATATACCGAGCAATAAACCTCTTCTCACTACTTAGGCCCCCCAGTTTGTGTGCCCTACTCTGTCAGATGTAATAAGACTGACCTTTTCCTCTCGTCAATTAGTAGGTCAAATCATGCGTCTCTCCGAACTTGCCCCTGCCGCAGCTGCACTTGTGGTGAAGCTGAACGTGCACCACAACACTGCTACCTCTTGCTGGAGGGCTAACACCTGCAGTGGCGCTCATTGGGAGTCTATATCCACTATGTGAGTATTCCTCATTCTGTGAGTCAAAATATTCTATTGATGTCGATTTTTCAGGCGAGATTTTGCAGATGAATATTGTTCTGGTACCTGGTACCAGTCGTGTGCACATCAGTCCTACGGTGCTGCGTCTGCAACGACCATTGGTGCATGGCCCAGTGAATACGCCTGCAATTCCACTTTTGATGACATTCTCAGCCAGTGCTTCGGTCGCGTCAACGGCGGTAACAGCGATGAATACGATGTTCATCTCACTGTTACTTTTGGGAACTGTGAAACTGTCTAAAACTATTACCACGTATGTACGTATGGTTAAATGCGAAGCCGCATAACTATACTCATGTCACACCTGACTAGTGTTTCTGCATTTTGTAATACGACTTGCTGTTCTATTCATTTCCAGATCTTGGACGTTGCGGACATCATGATGATCGAGGACATGGCGGAAAGAACTTGCAAGGCAGTTCTGTGGCAAGTACTAATGGATTTGTCTTATCTCATTGAGGTCGAACCAAGCCCAAGTTTACATCAACGCCATCTTAGAAATTGTTCAAATGTGTTTGCTTCGCTCCCATATGCCCCTATTTCTCCCATCAAATATTGCAAGGAACGATATTGTGGTTCTCCTGAAGCACCACATTCCTTATTGATGTGCCGAGCAAGAACCTACAAATACTGAGCAAGCTGATTCCATGCAAGGTTACCCACTAGGATATGTACAGAGTAATTGCGGTTCGAAGTTAACCTGTCACTAGATTCAGCGAAATGACTGTGACGTAAGAGGCGTAAGCACCGAATCCATAACAAATATTACAGCGGTTGAAGGGGACCATCGGGAACAGAAGAGAGCAAATATCCAAGATCATGATGCTTGCTTGCCAACATCACTGAGGGAGGAATCTTGAAGCTTCTTGGAGGGGTCGGCTCCTAAATCCTAGAGAAAAATTGCGAGTTATAGAATAAGTACTATGGCTGATGATACTTGCGAGTAAAATTGTGTGCGTACTCATCTACCGATTGGATAGTCAAGTGGCAAGATATTC
Organism: Myochromella boudieri; assembly: GCA_018221655.1. Lineage (NCBI taxonomy): Eukaryota > Fungi > Basidiomycota > Agaricomycetes > Agaricales > Lyophyllaceae > Myochromella > Myochromella boudieri. The sequence goes on along the minus strand of JABCKU010000090.1, from coordinate 42,960 downwards.
CTTGGGATATCCAGGCAATAATATCCAGGCACTGGCAGACGAGTTGTTGTTATTCTTTGTTGTCCAGGAGCCTCTGAATCTGTCTCCGTTTGAATCTTGAGCTTTGATCAGTGCAATCGGCACAGCCACTACACCGCCCAACGTCTCCTCCCCAACCTGGCGCCTCCTCCACTTAATTCGTGTATTCCTATCTCAGGCCCATCTAAGCGCCTATACACCGCTTCGCTCATTTATTCGCGTCAAACTTGGTGAACTGAACTGGTAATTCACGGAAAAGGCACATCATGTCTGCCACGGTTACAGAGGCACCGCCTAAGCGCTCCGTTGGGTTTTCTTTCAACATATTCAAGCGTAATAAAGAAACAAATGAGAACGGTAACAGAAGCAAGCCAAAAGGAAAGGAACTCGCACCAGAACAAGCGGAACTTAACACACGCAAGGCTTTGGTTGCCGAAGGGCACAAGTACCTCTCGAAGGCGACGGATATGATCAATAATCGAGATTACCAGCATAGGTTTGAGAGAGGGCACTTGGAACTACTGCAGGATAGGTGGATGGAGTGAGTCATTTATTATCCTTGCCATACCTCTTGCCACTTCCGCGTCTCTAAAACTGTTGCCGTTATCGAATTCCATGTGGGTACCAGTGGCTGACATATATTTCGACTTAGCCTGTATAGTTCCGCACCAAAAGGCAGGAAGCTCGCTAAAGGCGTCTTGTCAGCGGAAGACTTCAGAGAGAAAAGCAGGGTTCTGTTTGAGGATGTCCAGGTGATTAACACTTCCCTTCATATCCCTGATTCCAGTCTTCCCTCCCTTCCGCTGACAATACTCATTGCTAACTTCCCTTTCTCTGAATCGGCAGGCAGCGCATGATGGTCTACGTCTTGAGCGTGGACCATCGTCCTCGCACCATGCAGCCTCACACCACGAGGCGCCTGCAGTACAGGTCAGTTGACCCATTATTACCCTGGTCACCACTAACCTTGATAACTTCGTATCAGCACGACCACAGTCGCTCCAGGTCAACGACGCTCCACGACCCTGGACCAGTCCCTCCACCGCCGCCTCCGGAGCGCTCGGGATCGATGAAGAAGAGCGACAGGCATGAATCTACTCGAAAGGTACGTTGCCATGTAATCTGCTGTCTTATGGAGATTGCTGATATTGTCCATGTGTCTCTTCAACCTGTTGTTTTCTTGTTCTACATTTGATACCGGCCTACCAAACCTTTGAAACTCAATCATTTACTCTTTGCTTCATGTAGAGCTCATCTCGTCACCATGACCCTATTCCGGAAGAAGCACCTGTAGAGAGGGAGGAAGGTAGGAGGCATAGGAAGGTGAGTATTTCATATTATTTTTTCTTCTATTTTCGCGACAGGTTATGCTGGCTCTCTACTCTCTCATTCTCGTCACTGTCCAGCTCATGCTTTATGTCGAGAGCTGACAGCTAACTTAAATCTCTCTTACCTCAACAGGACCGAAGATACGAGGATGGTTATGACGATCGGCATCGAGATCGTGATCGAGACCGAGACCGAGACCGAAACCGAGAACCGGACCGGGACCGTCCTCGAGACGAGAAGTACTATGACGACCGTGATCGCAGGCGGGATGATAAGTACTACGACTACGACCGCGACCGTGATCGCTACCGAGACAAATACCGTGACAGAGATGATCGACACTACAAAGACAGCTCTCGCCGGCGTGAGAGGGATCGGTATTACGACAAGGACCGTGACCGTGAACGGGACAGGGACAGGCGTTATAGTGACCGGGACTACGATGATAGGGAACGCCGACACAGACGTGACAAGGAGCGTGGCGAGAGGGAGGGCGCGGAGGGGGTGGCGCCAGGCCCAGGGATTCCTGCTGTGATGAACTCTCCAACATTCATACCGTATCCTGATGGGGACCGAGTGGGGGGGAGGGAGAAGGAGCCAGAGAAAAGGGACAGGAGGCGGGATCGTGATCGTGATCGTGAAAGGGACCGTGAAAGGGACCGTGGTGGTGATAGGGACCGACGTGACAAGGATCGAGACCGGGAGAGGCGAGACCGGGATAGAAGGGATCGTGAGCGTGATCGAGGTGGCCGCGACCGGGATCGGGACAGGGACCGTGACAGAGAACGCGACGCAGATTACGACAGGACCGGTGGCCGTGACGAAGACCCCTCCAGGCTTGTGCACAATGGTGCCCCAGGGCGCCATGACCCTGAGTTTGCACCTCCCGGACCCAGCAACCACTCGCGTCACGGAAGCACCCGCTCGCAACATCCTGAACCAGGACACCACGGCAATGAACATGAACATGAACACGAACAATATCTCCATGAGCCGGGGGCAATTGGAGTTGTAGCAGGTCAGAACTCGGAGTCAGATCAGATGGCGCCGTTAATGATACCCCCTCCCAGAGCACGCACGGGCGCCGAGCCACGATCGAGGTTCAAAGAGGACTTCGCGAGCGTTTATAGAGGAAGTGGGGGAGGGGGAGGGGTGGGGTGAATAAATGAGTAAGTGATTTGCTAAAAGGAAGCGGGGTGGATGTGTACGTTGCGACCTATGCTGAGCTTTGTTTCGATCTTTGTATATGCTTTTTCTGTTCTCAACGTTGTAATATTATGGAAGTCAAGATCTGTGCTTATTTTTCTCGTGCCCGAGAAGCTAGTGGCCATCACAAATGGGGTGGACTTTGAGAGGGAGGAGAGAAAAGGCCTTAGTGAAGATGTGGCGCACATAATACCACAACATACAGCTGCTTGCAGGCCAATAGTGTGTGGTTGAAATATCGTCAGTATATCACGTTAGAAAAACATATGGGCATAATTCATATATTGGTAAAAATAATTGAATTTCAAGATGTGAAGAACTTTCAACCGACAACAAACTCACAGCGCAAGCCAACATACGAGAAGGCAAGTGGGTGATATATTCCAGGGTTTTATGCCTTTCCCGTTCTGCGAGAGATTATATTCACCATTATTAGTACTAATAGTTTTGAGCATAGTTTGAGTGTTCGATAGTAACTGGTTGAGCGAGGGACTTGGCAAGCTGGAGTCGAGGATCGAACTCGAGATATAGATCAAAATCGGTCATCCCGTCGATAGGAGGCATTACTTCCGCCTAGGTTGCAATAAAGAAAGTATCAACGTCGAGTGAATGCAAAGTGCCTGAAGAGCGCTTCTGGGTATTCCTAATGTGGCAATGGGTGGCTACTTACAAATACTGATCGGGACGGACATTGCCGAACCTCCCCCCCAAAAAAAAAATGTCGTTGCAATGTGACGCCGACAGTCTCCCATGAGGCCATCCTACTAGTACTTGTCCTAAATTGCTTGGGGACGTAGAATTTTCAGGTGACAAGGAATATAATGTTAGAAACGGGATCGTTCTCGGTCAATCGGTACATTAGGCTTATGTTTACGTATGTTTACTTTAGATGATCTTGACCCGAAACCACCATCTCCTTGCTCGTCGTCCCCTGTGAGCTCGTTGCACAACATATAAGACACCCATTGTACATTTCATCTCAGTTTTAAAAGGTATGCTACTGCCATCCTTTACGTTACTTTATCAACTTAATGTCAACCTAAGTAGAGTCTTATCTCCAGATAAATTTCGTCGAATGCATAAACGCCGCCACTCCGAAAATTACGTAGGCTTCTCCCAAATACATACAACAGTCATAGATGAGCTTCTTGTGGCACCATTGTCATTTTGTATGGTGTGACGATCATCATGACATTGGCGTATGTCAGAACCCTGTCAAACCTCTTTAAAAAGCAGCCAATATTGCGTCGTTTCGTATTGAAATGGCTGGTATAGAGTTAACGATCTCAAGGAGGAGCTGGCATTGATTGACGATCAAGGTCTTAGGCTATTCGTCTTTTTTCTCTTCATACGCTAATGCCTTTTCCCGACGATAGACATATCCGATCATGAATTAGCCCAACTTCACATGGGTTCCGAAACTCTACAATCCATCGTTTCTCGGCTTCCCAAGAAAGTAACTCTACTTCATACTGAACTTGTCATTTGGCGAGATTTGCATCGTCGATATCTCGTAATGAAATGATGGATCATGAGAACTGGAAAAGAAAGGCTAGACGAGTGGCGACACAGACGTGGGATTCAGGCAGCGGAAGATGTAATCTGTATGACAGCTGGAGAGCGGGTCACATTCCATGGTATAGAGATCTCCGAGATTAGCGAAATTGTGGGCTCTGGGTTCACAGTACCGCGTGATATGGGTGTGTTGCAGATGCTAGAAGCCGGTTCACAGAGAATGCCATGGGGAGATGTAAGTCTTTGTCATTTTCTAAACGGATCTGTATTGTTGACGTTTTTGCAGGGAATATATTCCACACCTAATCTGGATTATGCTGCATGCACTTTCGTAGGCAAGCCACTAGCGTTGATTTATAGGAAGCACTGATATATCCCAAATAGTCGTTCGGGTTACTCCTCTGGATATCTCAATGCTTACAATATTCAATCCTGGCCAGGGCAGAAAATCGTAAGCTCCCTGCTTTCTCTCTTATTTCTTCATCGAATTTTAGTAACCTCATTTATAGATAATATACTCTGTCTTGATGAGCTAGCATTACACACTCACTATGAAGGACTTCGTGAAGTCGCCTAACCTGAGGACCGGATTTGGCAGTCATATCAGGGGCTCAGACTATGTTATCTTTCATCCTGCACAGATCCTCCCCCATTATGTTCTTCACCTTGGCACAGGACCTGCTGACTTGCTTGGACACATTGATGTAAATTATCATCGTCCCTCGTGGCTTTCAATAAGTCACGGAACTCCCGCAGAATACGCTCAGAAAATACTACCGTTCAGCTTTGGCGGCAGGAGGGGGGCTAACTTCATTGTCGAGGCTATTGCAGATAGAGAGGAGGACTTGGAGATGTTCAGTCGTTCACCCGAATGCAGACCTGCTCGGAGAATTTCAAGGTGCAAGGTTTGGGGACGAGTGGATACCCGGCCATAAATCTAAGAATGAAGACGATGACGACTGACAAACACTTTTGAGGTGAAATGGAATTGTAGACATAATATTATGGGCAATCTCCAACTTCAAATTGGATTTGTGTAAGGTTAAGTGGCCAATCGAAGGGGTGGTGGAATCAGTGTAAGACAATAGTCTGGGTAATCTATAGACAGCCTTTGAAGGTGGAGAAATAGAGTACACATGTCCAAGTGTGGTTTGGCAAATTCACTGTCACCGAAGTAACTTGATATTATGGCCAGACCCTAACGCGGCTGACGGTGATGCTCCAGCCGACCGAAGGGTCAAAGCGGGGGCGCGGCTGGACTTGTCATTAGCTGCCACTGGGAAAGTTCAATCAGGTGGGGGCAATCAGCCAATTCAATGAAAGATATCGTACTAGCAGCCATGAATGCAATCACATCTTCTTGTGTTCCCTCTATCGTGTAATTCGAGTCCACGAGGGATTGTGGATGGGAGTTGGGGCTCTCGATGGCAATTGCGACTGCTCGGTTATCCAAAACTTGCTTTACCAGAGACATTTCGTCGTTCTGACCTGTGGACACTTTAGCTGGGCAGAAATTTTTATCAAGTCGAAGGCTAGACCGTTTGATTTTTCCTTGAGAAGTTGTATCAAGTTCTCGTGAATGGAAATGGTCGCTTTGAGCTAAAGAATATAGATAAGGTGATCCACAACACTCTGAAAGTCATGGTCGATGCTCACGCCAAACAGTTGAAGAGAATGATTCAATTTCTGGCGATACTGGTTTATGGTACCGAGGTCAGACTTGTGCCTGACGATGCGAACCAGGAACCCTCGAGACATCTGGCTTTGTGCAAATGATTGTATTTCAGTCAGGGTACTGCAAGACAAAGTGTGAGTATAAAATGTACAGGCATGATAGCACAACGAACCCGGTCAGTTGCTCCAAATTGTTTAGGAAATCTGGAGTAGGCTGAGTGCCACCAGATATCGGAACAGCGCAGAGGATGGCGACGATAAGTTCACAGGCGTCGTTGGCTAACCCCTTGAAAGCATCTTTGTTGCTTCTTACATCCTGAAGGCCAGATACAGATATCAGAATGAGGAAAAGGCGAAAAGGCTATACTTGCTTGGGTAATGGTAACAATGTCTAACGCGAGGCCAGCCGCTTGCTGGAGAAATGGAACTGGGGCTGATTGCGCTGCAGCTTTCAAAGTCGCAAGAAGCAATGCTCCAGTGTCAAGAGCAAGGTCAGCCACATTGGAACGACTGGAAGTATTTGGAGGAACTGGCATGGGAGGAGTGGAAGAAGAGTAAAACAGCCTTTCGACGCATTGCAATCGATGCTAGTAAGGCGGCATAGTAGAAGCAGCGAACCAGCATTGCATTGCTGACGTAAACTCATGATAGCATGGAGGAAAAATCTGGAAAAATCTTACTCAAAAATCTAGTAAAACTCTGCGATTGTATTATTATCACTTGTAGCTAGCTCCATCAATGGTGTGAATTAAAAGAACGTTTTCTGTATAATTTTCGCGCTACTATAGTGCCTCCAGCCTCGTCGACAATGGCACTCTCCATTGCACTTGCCACTTTCCACATTGGACCAAACAGAGTCCCAAGGGTGCGCCAACAGCACCCAGATTTCCCAACTGCTCTACCTATCCCTCTCATTTTCGATATTCATGTCCACCTTGTGACTAGTCAGATATCCTCCGACTCCGACGTTACTCCGGGCATCGGCGAACGGATTACTATTCGTTCCGTGACAGGCTTTCACAGCAAGGTTACATCGGTGTTTAAGTTGGGGCCTGGGAGCGAGTCTGTTGAAAGGGTAAAATTGATAGAAAATCTAAGTTGCGGCTGTGCTTTTGGGATGATCTTGATGCGATTTCCTGCATTGACTCTTGCAGACGGGGCAGCACCGGGAGCGTTGCTGGCGATAGCGACAGCACCACTTCGCACTATTTATTTTACGAAGATTAGCTGGAATAAGGACGGCACAATAACTTGAAGTAGCGTACATGCTGCGGCAATTGCATTGTATTGCAATAGGTCATCCAAGGTTCCTTCGTACGCGTTGTCCGAATCTAATTCGGCAGCTGGGCTTGCATTTCGTGAGTTGCGTGCTAGAGCAATTGCTTGACCCTGGTTGGGTTGTTGTGAAGGAGGGGTGTGGTCCGTTACGAGTATAGACGGAATTTTTTCGAGGTGTCGTCCAACGTCGGATCTTTTGACAATTTCCTGCTTACCAGCTCCTACCAACCCATTCGAAGCCTAGGTTTTCATATGTTGGCGGCCACACAATTTCTCAGATGCAGATACAGGAACGGACATACTGTGACTTGGGGTTGCCTTCGAGTTGCTCCTTCTGAGTTCATCCTTCTCAGGGGGTGCTGTGACAAGGCGGTGTTATGCTTCACGGCGACTTCTTTCGCGACCCTTGCACTCTGCACACGTCTTAGCTGTCCCTCGCCGTTTGTATTTTCTTCCTCCTGTGGGACCTGCATGATGTTTAGGCCCCATTGAAAGCACAAATGTATTGTAGGATAGTACTTACCACTGCTTGTGGTAAAAGTTTGGCTAGGACCACACGAAATTCATTGATCACAATGTCGTTAGGTTTATAGCGGGTAATCTGCCTTCGATAGCCTTCTACCAAAAGCGCTTTGAATACACTTAACTATGTAATGAAGGCCTGGTTAAGAAGGAAGATTAAGCGACTAACCATGCCAGGTCAGGAAGAGCACTTGATGGCCCTGACCGTTCCTGTAAAAACGCAAGTACTTTGTGATGAGAGTACAAAGACATGAGTAGCTCGAAGGTGTCTTTATACTTCCTGGGCTAGAGAACGTGAAGATATCAAAACTCTGAAAACGGTGACTAGGAGTCTATAACTCACGTCCCGAAGTTTGAGGAGGCCGTCAAGAGAAACCTTTATGGTTTTATAATGAGCTTCATCATTAGTACCCATCTGAACGCCCAGCCCAGCTTTCGGCTCCCCACTCTCTTCGCCCTCTCCCAGGGCTTTTAGCTTTCCAACCGATTGTACCTTTACCCGCCCGCTTTCGGACCCTGCGTTCTTCCCAACTTGCAACTTAACCGCTCCATTCGGCCCATCATTCTCTCCTGCCTGTGGCATACCCTCTTCTCCCTTGGACTTGGAGCCAGGCAGAGCTTCTACGCTTCCCCCGTCCTTTGCCACCGTTTCTCCTTTTGCTGGCACCTAATGAGTGTTAGCCTGTTAAGTGACGGGTGTGGAAACCAATACATACAATGGCTCCAGGTATATACTTAGCCAATACTGCAAGGAATCTTTTGATAACGGTGTTGTCAGGTTTGTAACTGCAAATTTGTCTACGATCGGCTTCTTCCTCGAGTGCTTTAAATGCTCTAAAGCACAGAATAAGTTCACGACCAGAAGAAAAAGATCAGGCAGCAAACCTTGCCAGATCGGGGAGCGCACCCGGTAGGCCTGGCTCCTTTTGTACGAATAAGCTTATTTTACGGTGGTAATATAGAGACGTGAGTAGTTCCGCTGTGCCTTTATCATTACTGAGCTGGCTTGAAGATCAACATTCCCGAAACATTCAACAATGTCACTAGAACGTACGCTCCGGAGTTCCAAGAGGCGACTGAGAGATTTCTTGATGGCGTTATAATGACTTTCAAGTTCATCACTGGCGAGTAATTGAGTGTCCACCCCAGTTGTCCCAGTGGTCGGCCTTGCCCTTTCGTCCAACGTTACCTCCCCTACCAGTTCTCCCCTGTCTTTCACTATTTCACTAGTCGCCCCAGGTTTCAGCTGATCTTCCCCTTGTGCTTTATGCCCCTCCGTCTCAAGTGCAGTGTCGCTGCTGACTATCGCCCCGGTATCCTCTCCAGCCTTTAGTCCTTCCTTCAAAGCTTCTGTTACGTCCCAGGTTTCTCGCCCACCTTGCTCTTGGTCTTGCAACTTTTCCGAGTTTTTCGAACTTTGACTAACCAGCTCAGGCTTCATAGGTTGTTCCTCTTTCAGTGGTTTCCCTTCCCGCTGCTCGATTTCGGGACTGGCAGGCACAGCGATTGGCTTGCTTTCTTCCTTTGTCTTGCCATCTTCTTCTGAGACCTGAAGCATGGTCAGCTTATCCAAAGCGCAAGAATGTTGTAAAGGGACACCCACAATGGATTGGGGTATGTATTTTGTCAGGACGACAAAGAATTCTTTGATGATCGTTCCGTTAGGCTTGTAACCAATCGTTTGCCTTCGAGATGCCTCTTCCTCAAGCGCTTTGAAAGCCCTAGAGTATACCATCACTATCAAAGATAACAGCCCGACGGCAACCATGGCAAACCTTGCAAGGTCCGGTAGCCCGTCTGTTGGCCCGGACCGTTTCTCTACAAACAAGCGTACTTTTCGGTGGTAATACAAGGACGTGAGTAACTCAGCAGTATCCTTGTGTTTCTTAAGCTATACCATCAAAACATCAATACTCTGAAAGTAGCACTAGCTGAAAGTTTGTGACCTACACTGCGGAATGACAAGAGGCGGTCAAGGGATGTCTTCATGACTGTATAATGGTCATCGTCATCGATGAACACTTGATTCGTCTCCTTCCCAACTCCTGGCGGCTCTCTCTCGTTTGAATTTGCCTCTTCTTCTGGCTTCCAACTCCTTTTCAAAATGTGGTTGGTATTTTGAGATTTCGTCCTTCCGTCCTCCCGCATATTCTCCTGCTCTCCCTCGATTCCAGTATCTTTCCCACCCTCCCGCTGATCAATTTGTTGCGCCCTTTCCACCACCTCCGAAACGTCAGTAGCCGTACTATACTTCCCCTCTTTATGTTCTGTGATCTTTCCTGGCTCCTTACTGTTATTCTCAGCTTCTTCTGCCTTTCCTACCTCTTCCGGCTGTTCCGACACGGCAACCTTGATACTCGAGTTGACTTTCAACTGTCCTTCCTCCTTCGCCTTTCCTCCGTCCTCGGAGACCTGCACTACGATCAGCCCATGGAGAGTATAGAAACGCGGAAAGGAACCTTACAATCGCTTGCGGTAGATACTGGCCCAACACCGCCAGGAATTCTTTGATGATGGTGTCGTCGGACGTGAATCCAGCAGTCTGCCTTCGACATGCTTCGTCCTCAAGCGCTTTAAATACCCTATAAGCATGATCATGATAAGATGAGTCCGCCATTGATGATGAAAATCAAACTCCAAACCTTGCCAAGTCAGGAAGCGCGTTCGGAGGCGCCGATCGTTTCTCTATGAACAAGCGTACTTTACGATGATAGTAGAGTGATGTGAGTACCTCCGCAGTGTCCTTGTGTTTTCCGAGCTAAGCGACCCAGACTTCAGAACTCTAGAAATATTCGTCATGACAGTACAACGCACGCTTCTAAATTCCAAAAGGCGGTCAAGAGATGCTCTCATGGCGTTGTAATGGATTTCGTCCATGCTAACGCCTTCAGGCCCCGCTACCACCGGTGGTAGCCTCCCCCCTTCAGCCTCTCCTTCGGCTATTGGCCCCCCCAGCTCTTTCGACTTTCCAGCACTCTTCGAGCTTTCATCGCTATCCCAATCTTTCACATGTTCCTCCTCCGACGGGTATACCCGTCCTCTCTCGGACATCTCCCCATTGGTCTTCACTGCTGTTTGAGGCTCTCCATTTTCTCCCATGGTTTTAGTATTAATGCCGGTAATTTGCTCTTCCTGTGCCTTCTCCACTTTCAACTTGCCTCCATCTTCCGAGAACCTAACTTTCTTAACTTTCAAGTTTATATCCCTGTTTGGCCACAGGTAAACTTTAAATTTTGTTCCTTGTTTGGGGACCTGCGGCGTCGTCAGTACAACTCCAATGGGTGTTGGATTACTTACAGTAGCTTGATAGTTGCCTAAGACAGCACGGAACTCTTCAATAATGGCATCATCAGGCACATAGTCAGGGGTTTGCCTCTGATTTGCTTCCTCCTCGAGCGATTTCAACACCCTAAAGTACACGCTGGGCACACAATTTATAACAGAGGCTTTTATACATACCTTGCAAGGTCACGAAGTCCTATCGGTGGCCCTGACCAGTTCTCTGCGAAGTCGCGCAACTTTCCATCATAATAAAGTGACAAAAGTAACTCTGCAGTATCTTTATGATGTTTCTTTGTCTAAGCCATCATAGAATTAGACCGTAGTGGATATCAATCGGAAATTGTACGTACGTCTCGAAGTACACGAAGACGGTCAAGAGATGTCACTATCGTCTCTAGTGAAGTGGCAGGCAAACTACTAGTCGTCTTTGCGGGGGACATGAATGCCGGGCCAAAAGTGATCCTAGCCGTTTTAGCGGATATATTTTATAACTTGACATGTGGTATGTTCTCATGGCCCATTATAATCTGCGAACCGGTACTCATATCTTGTCACGAGGGCATCGAAATGGTTGAGGTTCGTGATAAATCTGATGTCGAAAACTGCCTGTCACTGTCAGCACAAGCGCCGGCCAGCGTGTGCTGTAGACACGAAGCAACTTCTTGAAGTTTGGATCGGAGTATCGTTGGGGCCGACTTTTGAAAACGATGACGCATCGAGCAAGAATCTGTTTTAGGTTTGAGCAAAGGGTTGAGGTTCTAGTTGTGGTTTGGAATGGTAGACGCGCGCTATGGTTTGATAGTCGAGCGCTGCCAGTGAGCACTGAGTGTTGGGAGGACTATGGTGATCGTCGAGCGATGCAACTATAATAACATAGTCAGACGAAGGCTTTAAAGACGCAAAATGCGAAATTTCAACCACAACTCTAATTGCTGAATATGGTTACCTTGGCGCCAACATAACTCTCGCGACGTTGTCGTGCTACAGCTCAAACTGAGGGTGATATTGGGGATCATGGTGCTTCAGTTCACTGGCCAAATTTTGATATTTTGAAGTCCACAAAATCATATGGGAAGCGACGAGAGATAAATCAATAAATGACATTGGTCAGATATAGACAACTATTAAGCGAGTTTCGAGCAGCTCTACCACTCCCACGCCTTTTACACACTGTCAGGGCATTGTGACCTCTCATGGAACAGCATCGAGCTTATGAGACGCTTATAAGGGGCTTTTAATTTTCGAGAAGGACGACAACAAGTCCGTGACTCAAATTTCATGTAAGGAGGGTTCAGAATGCTGATTTTCGCTGATATTATAACCGCAGAAACCATCCTAAGAGTCAGGTCATGGCTCCTGGGAACATTGGAGGTAAACTCCACCAAGCTCCAATGGAGCAATTCTCGAGCGAAGCTAAGCGAGTTTCGGGTGGAAAAAATTTGGAAAAAAGTCCAAATTGTTGTCTAGCGAAACATGTAAACAATGTGTCTTGTCTTGTGGATCCAAGTGTGCAACGTGCAAGCAACGTGGATGTCCTACCGCAAATTTATCCCTTTTACATACCTTGTTTCTACCAAACATATCCCAAGCTGCTGGAAGCTACATGTACGGGATGAGAAATTTTAGTGAAATTTTATTCCATCAGTGAGTGCCTGAGCGCTAAACAATTGAACGTGGCCAGTCGCTAGATCACCGGAGTCGGGACACATGGTGCTGCGTGCTGGGCTGCCATCATGATCACCTCAATACCAAGTCCATACCCCATGATGTGACCAATCATTGACAAAAACTCATGCAACTCTGCGATTGTATTATTATCATCTATAGCTAGTTCCATCTATGGTATGAATTAAAGGAAGGTTTGTTGTATAATTCTTCGTGCTGCCATAGCGTCTCGGGCCCTGTCGACACTGGCACTCTTTCCGCTTTCCACATTGCACCAAACGGAGTCTCAAGAGTGCGCCAACCGCGCCCAGATTTCCCAACTGTTCTACCCACCCCTCTCATTTCCGATATTCATGTCCAGTGAGTAGTCAGATATACTCCGACCACAACGTCGCTCCGGGCATCGGCGAACGGATTACTACTCGTTCCGTGACAGGCTTTCACAGCAGGGTCACAGTGGGGCTTAAGTTGGAGCTCGGGAGTGAGTCTGTTGAAAGGGTAAAATTGATAGAAAATCTAAGTTGCGGCTGTGCTTTGGGGATGATCTTGATGCGATTTCCTGCATTGACTCTTGCAGACGGGGCAGCACCGGGAGCGTTGCTGGCGACAGCGATAGCACCACTTCGCACTATTTATTTTATGAAGGATTAGCTGGAATAAGGACGGGACGATAAATAGCGTACATGCTGCGGCAATTGCATTGTATTGCAGTAGATCATCCAAGGTTCCTTCGAACGAGTTGTCCGAATCTAATTCGGCAGTTGGACTTGCATTTCGTGAGTTGCGCGCTAGAGCAATTGCTTGACCCTGATTGAGTTGTTGTGAAGGAGGGGTGTGGTCCGTTACGAGTATAGACGGAATGCTTTCGCGGTGCCGCCCAACGTCGGATCTTTTGACAATTTCTTGCTTACCAGCTCCCACCAACCCATTTGAAGCCTAGGTTTTCATACGTTTGTCAAACAATTTCTCAGATACCGATACAAGAGCGGACATACTGTGACTTGGGGTTCCTTTTGCGTTACTCCTTTCGCGTTCACCTTTGCCAAGGGATGCTGTGACAAAGCGGTATCATGCCTTGCGGCAACTTCTTTCGTGGCCCCTGTGCTCTGCGCACGTTTTAGCTGTCCCTCGTCTTTTGTATTTTTTTCCCCCGGTAAGACCTGCAAGATGTTTGAGCCCCATGGAAGCATAAGTGTATTGTAGGAGAGTACTTACCACTGCTTGTGGTAAAAGTTTGGCTAGGACCACACGAAATTCATTGATCACAGTGTCGTTAGGTGTGTAGCGCGTAATCTGCCTTTGATAGCCTTCCACCTCAAGCGCTTTGAATACCCTTAACTATGCAATGAATGTGCGGTTAAGAAAGAAGATTAGGCGACGAACCTTGCCAGGTCAGGAAGAGCACTTGACGGCCCTGACCGTTCCTGTAAGAACGCAAGTACTTTGCGATGAGAGTACATAGACATGAGTAGGTCGAAGGTATCTTTATACTTCGAAGGCTAGAGACCATAAAAATATTAAAGCTCTGGAAGCGGTAACCAGGAGCCTATAACTTACGTCCCGAAGTTTGAGGAGGCGGTCAAGAGAAACCTTTATGGTTTTATAATGAGCTTCATCATCAGTGCCCATCTGAACGCCCAGCCCAGCTTTTGAATTCTTATTCTCTTTGCCCTCTTCTAGGGTTTTTAGCTTTCCGACAGGTTGTGCCTTTGCCTTGTCACTTTTAGACCCTGCGTTCTTCCCGACTTGCAACTTTACCACTCCCTTCGGTCCATCATTCTCTCCTGCCTGTGACGTCCCCTCCTCCCCCTTAGGCTTTGAGCCAGGTAGAGCTTTTACGCTTCCCCCGTCCTTTGCCATCGTTTCTCTTTTTGCTGACACCTAATGAGTGTTAGCCAGTTAAGTGGCGAGTGTGAAAATACTTACAATGGCTCCAGGTATATACTTAGCCAATACCGCAAGCAAATCTTTGATAACAGTATTGTCAGGTTTGTAACTGCAAATCTGTCTACGATCGGCTTCTTCCTCAAGTGCTTTAAATGCTCTAAAGTACAGTATAAGTTCACGACCAAAAGAAAAGGATCAGGCAGCAAACCTTGCCAGATCAGGGAGCCCACTCGGTAGGCTTGGCTTCTTCTGTACGAATAGGCTTACTTTACGGTGGTAATATAGAGACGTGAGTAGCTCCGCAGTGTCCTTATCATTACTGAGCTGGCTTGAAGATCAACATTTCTGAAATATCAATAATAACACTGGAACGTACGCTCCGGAGTTCCAAGAGGCGACTGAGAGATTTATTTATGACGTTGTAATGATTTTCGTCACTGGCGAGTAATTGACTGTCCATCCCAGTTGTCGACCTTTCCTTTTCGCCCAACTTTACCTCCCCTACCAGTTCCTTCCCGTCTTTCACTATTTTGTTAATCGCCCCAGGTTTCAGCTGCTCTTTCTTTTGCGTTTTGCGCCCCTCTGTCTCAAGTGCGGTGCCGTTGTTAACTTTCGCCCTCACAGCCTCTTCCAACTTTTGACCTTCCTTCAAAACTCCTGCCGCATTCCGGGTTTTTGGCCCTCCCTGCTCACCCAACTTCTCCGGGTTTTTTGAACTTTGAATAACTTGCGCAGGTTTCACATGTTCCTTTTTTTGTAGTTTCTCTTCCCGCCTTTCGATTTTAGGACTAGCAGGCACGGGAATTGGCATGCTCCCTTCCTTTATCTTTCCATCTTCCTCTGAGACCTGAAGCATAATCAGTTTTGATAAAGTACAAGAATATTGCAAAGGAATACTTACGATTGATTGGGGTATGTATTTTGTCAGGACGAGGAGGAATTCTTTAATGACTGCTCCGTTGGGCTTACAGCCGACCGTTTGCCTTCGAGATGCCTCTTCCTCAAGCGCCTTGAAAGCCCTAAAACATACCATCAGCTCACTATTGAAGATAACAGCCAGCCGGGAACCATGCCAAACCTTGCAAGTTCGGGAAGCCCGTTTGGTGATCCGGATCGTTTCTCTACAAACAAGCGTACTTTCCGGTGGTCATACAAGGATGTGAGTAGCTCGGCAGTATCTTTGTGCTTCCCAAGCTAAACCATCAAAACCAAAACATCAATACTTGGAAAGTAGTAACAGCTGAAAGTTTGTAACATACACTGCGGAATGCCAAGAGACGGTCAAGAGATGTCTTTATGGCTGAATAATGGTTATCATCATCGATGAATACATGATTCGTCTCTTTCCCAACTGCTGGTCGTTCTCTCTCATTGAACTTTGCCTCTTCTTTTGGCTTGCTCCTCTCTTTCAAAACGGGGTTGTTATTTTCGGGCCTCGTCTTTCCATCCTCCTTCGTTTTCCCCCGCTGTCCTTCGATCTCGGTATCTTTCCCGCTTTTCCGTTGTTCAGCCTGTTGCGCCCTATGCACCATCTCCGAAACTTCAGTAGCCCCGCCAGTCTTCCCTTTTCCACCTTCTGTAGTCGTTTCCGACCCCTTCTTACTTTTATTTCCAGCTTCTTCTGCCATTCCTCTCCCTTGCGGTTGTTCCGACACTGCAACTTTGATACTCGGCTTGACTTTCAGCTGCTCTTCCTCCTTTGCATTTCCTCCGTCCTCAGAGACCTGCAGTACCGTCAGCTCATCCAGAGCATAACAACACGGAAAGGAATATTTACAACCGCTTGTGGAAAATACTGGCCTAACACCGCAAGGAATTCTTTGATGACGGCGTCGTCGGGCATGTACCCAGTGGTCTGCCTTCGGCATGCTTCCCCTTCAAGCGTTTTAAATACCCTAAAGGTATCAGATGAGTCCACCATTGATGATAAAGATCAAACTCTGAACCTTGCCAGGTCAGGAAGCCCATTCGAAGGCGCTGACCGTTTCTCTACGAATAGGCGTACTTTACGATGGTGATATAGAGACGTGAGTACCTCCGCGGTGTCCTTATGTTTTCCGAGCTAAACCATCCAGGCATCAGAACTCGTAGAAATATCAGTCACGATACTGCGACGTACGCTTCGAAATTCCAAAAGGCGGTCGAGAGATACTCTCATTGCGTTATAATGGCCTTCGTCAATGCCGGCGCCCCGCCCCGCCCCCGCCGCTAGTAACCTTCCCCCTTCTTCCGAAATTTCAGCGTCTTCCTTAGCTATTGACTTTCCCGGCCCTATTGACTTTCCCAGCCCTCTCGACTTTCCGGTACCCTTCGAGCTTTCACCGCCATCCAAATCTTTTGCATGTTCTTCCTTCAACGGATGCCCCCGTGTTTTCTTGGACATCTCCCCATTCGTCTTTATTGCTGTTTGAGGCTCCCCATTTCCTCCAATGGTTTTGGTATTAATACCAGCGGTTTGACCTTTCTGTGCCCCCACCCGACCCACGTCCGCTGGGACGAAGGTAGTGCTAACACCATTTGGCTTCTTCTCGTTATTCGGCTGACTTCTCTTTGACAACTCCCCCCCTACTTTTGGCTTGCCTCCATTTTCCAAGAACCTAACTTTCTTCTCAGTTTTCGTATTCATATCCTTGTTTGGCCACAGGTAAACTTCGAAATTTCCCCCTTGTTTGGGGACCTGAAGCGTAATCAGTACAACGGGTGTTGGAAGGCATTGTTAATTACAGTGGCTTGATACTTGGCTAAGACGGCACGGAACTCTTCAATGATAGTGTCATCACGCACATAGCCAGGGGTTTGCCTCTGATTTGCTTCCTCCTCGAGTGATTTCAATACCCTGAAGTACACGCTGAGCACATAATTTATAATAGAGGCTGTTACATACCTTGCAAGGTCACGAAGTCCTATCGGTCGTCCTGACCAGTTCTCTGCGAAGTCGCGCAACTTTCCGTCATAATAAAGTGACAAAAGTAACTCTGCAGTATCTTTATGATGTTTCTCTGTCTAAACCATCATAGGATTAGACCGTGATGAATATCGAACAGAAATCGTACGTACATCTCGAAGTACACGAAGGCGGTCAAGAGACGCCGCTATTGTCTCTAGTGAAGTGGCAGGCAAACTAGTCGTCTTCGCGGTGGACATAAATTCCGGACCAGAAGTGATCCAAGCCGTTATAGCTGATATTTTTATAACTTGGCATGTGACATGTTCCCATGGCTCGATAAGCTGTGAGCTGGTACTCAGATCCTGTCACGAGTGGTTTCGAATTGGTTGAGGTTCGTGATAAATCTTCTGTCAAAAATTGCCTGTCACTGTCAGCACAAGCGCTGGCAAAGCGCTGGTCAGTGTGAGACTATTTAAGACTACAAAGCCACTCCACTGTGCGAATCTGTATTGAGGTATACGCTGAGGCTGACTTTTGAAAAATGATGACGCGTCGAGTGAGAACTTGTTCGGGGGTTTCAGCCGGAGAGTTGAAGTCCTAGCTGTGGTTATGACTCGGATGTATCGATTGGAACGGTAAACACGCGTTAGGGTTTGTTAGCAGAGCGTCGGGACGAATATGGTGATATAACTATATTAACATAGTCAGACCGCGGCTTGTAAAGACATTAAACACGAAACGAACCTTGACCACAGTTTCGGTTGCTGAATATGATGGCCCTAGTGTCAGCATAGCGCTAGTGACGCTGTTGTCCTCGACACTGCCATGTTCTCAAACCGAGAGTGAAATTGAGGATTTTTCTCCACTGGTATCTTTGAGGTCTGCCGTCCACGAAATCAGACGGAAAATGACGAGAATGATGAAGCAAATCAAATTATCAATGAGTAGTGAGTCAAGCGTCCTGCATAACAAACAATGAACCCAGATTTGTTGGACAGGAGCTGGCAAACTCCCCAATATAATTGTTCTGACCACCATAATCTTTCCTATCGACGATAACCGACTCTGGTGTGTATGGTTCTGCTTTGGCTAAGCTGCTTCGAATTCCATCGTCTAAACATCGAGTATTATTGTTGAAAACATCCAGGTACAGTGTCCAATGATGTGGTAGCGAACCACGGCTTGATGTTTTCATCTCCCTTTAGGGAGTAAAAAGCAACAACAGGTTATTTTTCGTGTTGTTGGCGCAGGACGTCTGTAAAGCTACGGCCGATAGTGTCGTAGAAGATCTAAAAAAGGGGGGTGCTCCATCCCCCGATTACATTGAACTATTACAGAAGTTGCAGACATTCGTTGGTCGATTCTAACCAAGCCTAAGTTCTGACATGGGCTACACTTCTTTTAGAATGATTGTGGATATCAAGCGATTCACTAAGGATGAAGCATCACGGAGCCAATTTCAGGGCGTATATAAAGAGATTTCCTTGAGCTGTTGGAAAAGTTGCAAAGGTTCGTTAATTGGCCCTGAGCCTAGGTCCTTGGTCTTGACCATCTGCAGCATATTTGAGGATATTGGGAGATTTACTAAGGATGAGGCATCTCGCAGTCACACCCTACAAGAGGCATACCAGGCTGACGTCGAAACCATAAAGAAGTGTCGAGAAAGGCTGAGAGTATGCCTTTCCACCTTTGATGTAACTCCACACTCCATGATAAGCGACCTTGCGCTTACAGATGCTTATGAACAGCTCGATACCAGTACTATTTCTCCCGAATAGCGTACGAGGATCCAGCGCGCTGTGGCAACCCTGCACGCTACGGAAACATCGGTGAACCAGCATTTAGCATATCTGGAGAGTGAGCAGAGCAGCGATGGTCAGCTGCGGGTTGGGCATATCGTTACAGAGGACGCGAAACGGCCGCCCAACGAAGTGTCAGGCCTCCGACAAGGACCGACATCACACTGTGCGTCGCCGTTGGTATTTGGATCAAATCCAGGATCTTGAAATTGGACTCTTCTGCCGCTTTTCCTTACACCCCTTCCCAGTGAACAGAGGCGAAGTACCCACTACCCAGGACAATGAACCATTTGCCAACGTCCATGACCCGATAGTAGGCGTTATCGAAGCTGGATCGAATACCACTAGCCCCCTCTCCTCTGGCGCAAGTCGAGGTGAATCCAACTTCACAATAGTTATTAACGTGGCCAGTATTGATGCTGTTTCACAGGCAAAAAACGCCGAGGAAGACGATCCTGGCGTGCATAGATGGGACTGGTCAATGGTCATGTACAACATTATTGTAAGACCACATCGCATTTGAATATCCGTCACGACACTGTATCACAATTTCCCTTTATCTGCATTGTCAATTACTTGTAGGTATGTATTTTAAGTGTTCCCGCTGTACTTCCTATCACCTCCTCCACACCATGTATGTCCGTACACGCCAAATATAATCTTTTGGATGACTGATATGAATGGGAAAGGATAGCAAGATCGTTACGGTCATCGTTGATCAAAGTCCTACAGATAGTCCAAAGTGTACAGCAGACATATATGAGCGCAACAACAAAAGCAAAGCAAGGAACAAAACATTGATGTGGAAATAGAGAAATCCTTCCAACCGACTCAGAATGTCTTGAAGCAAAGGGGCATAAATCCAAACCCCAGCATCCAGGAGCGCTCTCAATGGAAGCGCCCATGCCTATGTGACGCTGTGCTTCGCTTCGTAGACGCCTATGGGTGAACATTTGATGAGTTAAGAACAGGAAAGGCACACAGACGAAGAAAAAAGCGAACCCAATTGAGTACAGATGAACGAAGAATGAAACATAGCAAAGACCGCAAAAACCGTATGAGATCCCAATAAGAAGCCGAAAGCTATGATCTCGAAACAGTAATTTCACCCACCTGCATCATCGATTGCTGAACCACCATCTTCTCCAGTACCCCGCACCGCACCTCTCTCCCCCGGGCCCTCTCCCTCAGTAACCCCCATTCCTGCCACCAGTTGTCTGCCTCATCCTCCGCGTCATACCCAAACACCTCTTTGATTTCACGCCACTGTGGTGTCTCGTCTTCCTCCTCGAGTTCACCCTTGTCGAATTTGCCTATGTCTACGGCAGCGAGAGGTGACAACCCGCGGTCACGCTTAGCACGAAAGATCGCATCGCGGCCTTCCTGGAAAGGCCCTGGGGGGCAGCACATGAACCCAATATCACCTTTCTCTTTCGTGTGAACGTTGTTGCAACGATTACGGCGAAGGTCATCGAATGCGTAGAGGAACGATGCGGTCTGGTCGTGGGAGAGCAGGTGCGAAAAGAGCTTGGCTAGGACGGCGCCATCTTCGAGTGAAATGGCCAGGGTCTGGATTGCGCCGGGCTACAATATGATCAATGAATATGGTAGAACTGACAGATAAAAAATGCAACCAAAGACGATACGTACGGGGAGAGGATGTGCCGCCTCACCAATAACGACCATGCATCCACTATCGTGTACCCAGTCTTCAAGAGGTGGATAGTCCAAGACTGGGACACAGGTTGGTGGGGTGGCAAGTTTGCCAAGCTTTTGCAGCCTATTTCAATCGAAGTCAGCCACAAGGTGACTGGGACACAGGTTGGTGGGGTGGCAAGTTTGCCAAGCTTTTGCAGCCTATTTCAATCGAAGTCAGCCACAAGGTGATATTACAGAGCACATGCAATGTACCTTGGCTCTGCGGATTCCAAAATTCGTTGCATACCCTCCAGATTTGAGGAACCGTGGTCGGTCCAAGATCCTGGTGTTTGGCCTTCTGCGGGGCCGTAGACAAAGAGGGAAAAGTCTTCTTCACCACCCTAGATAGACGTTTATTCAGTTACACTGTCCATATAATCGTGATAGCAAACTTACCAGCGGGAATCCAAGTGCGCTACGCGTGTTTCCAAACCAGCCGAACATAGCTCGCTGCAATAATAGATGTAAGCAATGTACAGTAAGTAATAAGGTGGGGATGAACACGCCTTTTTATGACCATACAGATAATTTAGCTCTTCATCCTTCGCGATCTCCTTTCTCGGAATAGTTGTGCTAGAATTACATCAGTACGACCTTTAAGTGGGTTTCCATATCATCACTTGCCTATACATGACGAGATCTGCAGGCTTAGGTTTTCTGTCATCCAATGATTTCCTACCCAGACCCTCAACACCATCGGCACATACTAGTACGTGACATGATACAACTTTTCCAGTTGCAAGGGTGACACTTGGAGTATCAGGGTCTAGCGAAGTGACCTGTGCGTCTAAACAAATTTTTGCGCCGAGGGAGAGAGCGGTTGTGTAAAGAAGGTGGCGCAGGTCGGCGTACTGAGCATTAAAATTTGTTAGAGAAGTGGGTAAATCATATAATTTTTGTTAAAAAAAAAAAGGAAAGATGCGGGAGATATTCGGGGCTAGTATGACATGGGTGGCAAGAAACTCACGTGAGCAAAAATAAACTCGCCCCGTGTTTCCCGGAGCATCTCTTCATCCCAAACATGTGTACCCAGTACTTCGCCCGTTTCGTCTTGGTTTCGTCGCATTTTCAGGTGATATTCAGCGCTCGAGCTAAAGTAAACTCACAAAGCAATAAATCAATGGCTTCTGATTTGAATGTGATCTCAGCTAATGCATCCTTCAAACCCCAGTGGTAAAGGATTTTCGACAAGTTTGGCGCCATACGACATCCGCCTGAGTTCTAGAAAAAGGACAAGAACGCCAATCAGCGATGGTTCCCAGTGAAGTTTACGCCAAAACGTCATCGTCATCAAGGCAGATCTACCACATCGAATCTGACGTTGTCCTTCACTCGTATCTGACATACGTGTGGACGTCTGGCCCACCGAAAGCCTAAAGCAGGATTTGATCGACTCACAGGGGTAGACTTGGAGTCTAAGATTTCGGCGTCCCGCTCGAGAACGGTAACTCGATGTCCCACACGGCGAAGGGCAATTGCACATGCAAGGCCGGCGATGCCGCCACCAACAATAAGGAAATCAACAGCGAGTTCGGCGTGCTTCGGCGGGGGCGAGGTGTGAAAATGGCTATACTGAGCGGTGGTTGGATGAGCCTTGGATTCAGAAGCGTCGCCAAAAGATGGCTTGAGATTTTTTATATTGCTTGACTGGTTATAGAAGGGAAGGTCAACCGCGATAACAGGTAAGAATAAAGTGGGAGAGGACATACCATTTTTTTGCGTTGTTTTTTTTCTCTCTCGATAGCTTTGAAATTCCTTGTAGTGACTTGGCGTGCTGTTATCCCTTCGTCTATAGTTGAGGGGTAGGAGGATGAGGCGGGACCAACAGGATGGTTTCCCAGGTAGGTGAAACAAATCGAGACGGAAGTAAAATACCCCACCCTTCAATTAAATAAGGCGACTAGGGACCCTGTAGCGACGTCTACCCGACGGCACGGAACCCCCCATGAAAAAGAGGGTTCTTTTCGTTAGCGGGTTTTCCTTCTGTTCTTCTCAGGTAAAGGGGTACGACCACGTGTGGGATAACTTTACTAAGGTGCCTGCACATTATTGACCTCACCGAGACCCCCACCATCGCCTATTCCCCGATCTAAACCAAAACAAGATCACAATTAGGTTCGAGTCACATTCTGCTAATCCTGTGCCCTGAGGGCACTTGACTTGAAAGAAACGCATTAGTTAGTGAAGATGCATGCATAGGTAATGATAACGGGAATCTGACCTGGGAAGGAGATAGCGGCTTGGCCGAAATTATTCGGTGGGTAATTGGCAGGGACGATTATTTCCGGATTGGGTATACGTACGTATTTGATTGAAAGCTTGGAAGAACGAAAGGCTGGCGGACAACGTCTTCCTTAGTCGGTAGCTGAGCGGCGAATTTTGCCACTAGAGATATAGAAAATTCTTTAGGCCTTGAACGTCATCACAAAAGGAGACAGTGTCCAGAAGTCAAAAGGCTTTTCAAAGCAGAAGCTGACGTAACGAGATCGCTGATCACTGTACGGACAGAAACAGACCGGAAGAACCGAGAACGCGGCGGACACATCGAAGTAAATATTCCTAAGGGTTGATGAAGCGCTGATTGCATTGCGGTACACCGAGTTAATAGTATATAAACGTCTGTATAGTAATATATCGTACGACAGCACATGCAAGGAGAACTAAACGAGAAAGAGATCGTGTACGACATGTTAGAATATACATGGCTGCACAACTCAGCCTATCAGCATACGCCTACCCATTAACACTTTCGATAAATTCCTTTTCGCTTTTCCTCTTCCCTACAAAAAAAAGTAAAGGTCGATTAGCACGGTAAGGGTCAGTATAGAAACAGAAAGCTGTCACAAGGGGTGGAGTGGCGACGGGGCAGTGGTAACAGTGATGAAAGGACTGGCAGACTTACCGATACTCAAACATTAACTGCACTCCCACAAAGAGACATCCACACGCCGCTCCCAAAAATACTAGACCTGTACCCACAGTATTAATGGTCAGTTTTCCCAATAAGGATATAATAGAAAGACAGTAGCAGCAACGTACCGTCCCATGTCCCAAACACGTCGCCCACAAATACACGCAACCCGTCCGCGCCCAGCACAAAGCCCACCAAATTCGCAGTCATCATCATCAAGACATTGACGACGCCTCCGAGAGCGCACACGTGTCGATACCATGGTTGATGGCCGTACTGGCAGGAATGTTATGTCAGCGAACCCAGGATGCAGAACGGAATGAAAGGAAGCCAAGAGGAGTAGGGGCGTGGTACCAGGGGAGAAGAAAAGAGTTAAAAGATAGAACGAAATGATGGAGCCAAGTAACGAAATGAATCTAGCGAGGCTTGCTAAATCAGAAAAAAGCGAAGTCAAGTGTCCACTGGCTCCCTGGCTACCCAACGAGGATAGACGGAGGCTGCAGCCGAATTCAAAAATATAAGCCTAGAAGTGTCTGAACCTTCAGCAACACTCGGGTCAGGAGACAGTATATTCTGCCGAGAAATACGGTTTAAATGCAGCCGTAACTCAAGCGAGCAACGAGAAGATTTCAACAGAACAGAACAACGGTCCATACACAGGTACGGGACTTACTTTGGCCTTTGGCAGCAGATATCCTGCCAACACCTCGGGAAGGACGAAGAGCGTGACGAGCCACCCCCACGCGAGGAGGCGAAAAGTCAAGTCATGCCATAAGGCGACAAACGTGAACACCAGGGCCATGTTGACAATTGCACGACGTGATCCACCAAGGGGTATATATATGTAGCTACGTACGGTACGATGAACTGGGTTGTTGGTTTCACGATGAGCAGAAAGGGACGCACCGGAGTAACCAGAGGTTGTACGAGCGGTGCCAACTACGCCAGAACCCGAGGGTAGAATAGTTGTTCGCCATACAGCGTACCATATTTTCTGGAACATCAATGCCATCCATCATCGCCCAAAGGCGGAAGAAGCGCCAGGGT
Organism: Myochromella boudieri; assembly: GCA_018221655.1. Taxonomy (NCBI): domain Eukaryota; kingdom Fungi; phylum Basidiomycota; class Agaricomycetes; order Agaricales; family Lyophyllaceae; genus Myochromella; species Myochromella boudieri. The sequence continues at coordinate 18,242 of JABCKU010000090.1, read as the reverse complement.
ATTAAGAGCTGGTGGAGTGGGAGCGGGGGTCAACCAATGGAGCCATGGGAAACAACACAGTAAATGTATTACCTTGAGCCAAATTATGATTAAGTTCCAAAAACCGATCATACTTATTTGCGCTGGTGTGTTTCCTGCCCACGCACGCGCGTCCTTGATGGCGACCACGTACATAAAATGCAAGATAAACTCCATCGTAAGGAGCGATGCTAGGAGGCGGACAAAGTAGAGAAGTGCTGTCCGGCCGGAAATTTGTGATGGGCGACGGTGCTATAATTATTGAAATCAGTATCTGCGGTGGAGAAAAGAGGAGAGCCTCTTACCTGCCACATATAATCGTTGAAGGACATTATGGGACCCGCAATGTAAAGTGGCGGGTATATAATATAAGATATGTAGTTTCTGAAAGAGTACATCGGTTGTGGGTGAGACGCCTGCCGTTCTATGTGTGTCGTTGACCGATGCCAGCGGTACTGAGTAAAAGAAGTATCGGCAATGTCAGCTAGTATGGAAACAAACAGGTATCAGGTTGCTCACTTCGGGAACATCTTTGGCATTGCATGCCCAGTAGTAGTCCATATTAAAAGAGACGAGTCGGAGCATAGTGAGATTGTACACGATGTGCCAGCGTGCGTACGCTCCTTGATACGAGTCCTACAACGAGAATTAACATAATTCGTAACTCGGCGACCTACGCCGGGTCCGAAACGTGTCCAATATCTGGGGAGAAGTATAACGTACGAGTACGGCCAGCGACGGTAATAAGTTCTCGAAGTAGTATCCGTTGAACCTATCATTCGCGAACAGCACCGCCCCATTGAAGACCCACGTCAAGACCGGTCCAGTTTTCGATGCCCCACACACACGGGCTATGGTATAGTTGAGAGTCACAATAGCGAGTATTTTAAAAATGCTGGTGCCATGTAGCCCGATCAAGAAAATGACAGAGCAGACGAGGTTGTATCGTATGAGATAGAGGTTATCAGGCAGTGGGCTAACCCCTACACGCACCCAGAGGTACTTGATGTAGAGGTAGACGCAGGCGAGAACTGTTAGCACCCAGAAATTATTACGAAATCCGCGGTATTGGGCGTCGCTGTTGTCCTGAGGATACTTAGCGCCTTTAACCGTAACAACGTTGGATTACATACGACTTTACGATACGGTATCCATCCCGGAGATAGTCGCTTTGCAAAGAAACGATAATTGGGACTAGATGCTACAGATTTCAGAGAAGTGAGCGAGCATGCAACTCTAGAAAGTCAAGCCACGTACGAAGACTCAGAGAGATCGGTATCCATGCCATTATTGGTAACACAATGCAGGCTATGACAGTGTAAATCCTGAACTCCAATGTCCCCCATCTTGACGGCGGCTTAATTTCTGGTTCATTTCGCGGAACCTTTGAACTTTCTGGGATCTCGACGGTCAAGTCCGTCAAGATCATACGGTTACGAATAGCCGGCCGCTGGACACCCCAGGGCTGATTTTGTGGGAGAGATAAATCGTGGAGAGTTTCTGCTAGAGGTATTGCCTCACTCATGTGAGGGAGAGAAAACGATACGGGGTCGAGGCCACCGTCGTTGGCGCGCCAAAACTGCAGAGCACAACAGCACTGCTCAGGGATCTGACGTATCTTGAGCACGTGAGAAATCACGAGCCAAAACAAGTCAAAATATCGCGTCGCGCGACCAGGCAAAGCCGGTCAAGGAACTTTTTTTCCTGCCGTGTTTTTAGTTGCTCCCAGCCGATACTAAAAGTTGCTAATACTGCCTACACGCGCATATGTTTACCCACTGCTGAAACAGGATCGTTCTTGGTATACTTATTCAGTTCGTATGTACTATTTGGCCTTGTTTACTCGGATACTACTCTTCATCAAACCCGCACATGTTCTTGACTTGTTAGGCCTGCACAATACCCCCGCCTAAATTATTAAGCGACCTTCGTCTTTGCCATTCACTTTCTGGAAACAACCAGCCTGCATTCGGTATCAATCTAGAAAGATACTCATGCTTTCATTGAGCTTTCAGAGGATATTTGTACTACCTCATGTACAGAAACCTGGAAGGGAGTTTGGTTTCTTGATGCTCGTTTCCTCTACTTCTCCCGCGAATGATCGCTAAAATACTAGCTGGATCTACTGACGTTAATGTTGACATTTCCCCTCTCCTCCGAATAGATAATCGACAGGACCGCAGAGGCTTTAACTTACAATGGATAAGGTACGCCTCCGATGTTGGTCGACATTCGGGGCTCACGGACATATATAGTCAGGTTTGTATCCACCATCCCCGATCAAAAAAAAAAAAAAAAGGGCAGCATTGAATCAGGACTCAAGGCCACGCGGCTAGTATTCCAGAAGCGCAACGTTGTCATACCGTGACTTGGAGGCAACGGAGCCGAATACTACCAGTCTGCCTCCGTAAGTACAAAGTGCTTATGGTAGTGCCGCAGACCAGGCCGCCACAAAGGCCATGTGGGACAGCGGACTACTCCGCCAAACGCCAACGGTGACTTCCTGTTGAAAGTCGACAATTCTCAACCATCCTATTTATGATTACACGGACCCCGAAAATACCTGATAATGAAGGGTGTAAAATTTAAAGAAGTTCTCTTGAAAGTGTCATTCTAATACGGTCTTCGACGCAGATTTGACCCCCAAGATTTAATCACCTTCCAATGTGCATGGATCTTGGCCATTGCTGCATCACCACGCTGAGAGCCTGACACCGGTGTGTTCCTGACCGTGCCCAAACCTCCCAACTAACGTACATATGTACATAAGGAGACATAAGGTAGGTGTCGGGCCGCGGCATGCACGTACACACCCCTTTTTCGCAACTTTTCTTCAGGTGCATTCCCCTAACGTAATGATGTGGCAACTTGGGTCAATATTCTGTCAATTCTGTTTTCGGATTGTACTCGTTAAACTACTCCTATGGTACTGCCTTTGCCAACCAATCTCGGCGCGCACACTGGAGCACCTCGCAACGCTGACTCCAGGTTTTGCCACATCAACATTGTGCCTATATTCTGATACTAGAAAAGCTCAGCTGGTGAACCTGTGCGGAACACATGATCACGCGATGCATGCACGATACCTTTTTCTGTCTTATGCTTGAAAGCCTTCATAGCAACTTGATAAATATGACGCTCTACCCGTTAGAAAATGGTTCGCAGGCACAAAAACGCATAGAACAACCTCAAGTGAGGCGCATGATACTGGCATGGATCTCGTTTCGACGCTGCCGAATGGAGATAGCACAAGCAAATAACATCAGAAAGAAAAACATTCCTTAGGGCCCCAAGGAACCATCCTTCGATCTCGAGCTACTTGTTCTCAAAGCTCGTATAATACCCTTTTATTCATCACCTGCAGGAAACGTGACGAGATTGGCGGGGAACATTGTATTAAAACTTACAGATACAACCCAACAAACTCCTAAGTCACCAATCGAAATGAACATTTGACACTCTAACAATATTACCAAAACAACACGAGTAACACAAAGCAAAAAAGACATAGGCAAAAACAGGGAAAACAAGCCGCCATCATGCAAACGATCATTTCACCTCTCTCTCGACATGTATAGGCATACCGTACGACACACCCTCGCCCTTCGCCCTTTGCCGCAACATCCCCCATTGGACCCACCAATTATCAGCCTCGTCCTCCGCGTCATAACCAAATTTATCCTTGACCTCTGCCCACTGCGGATCCTCCTCTGAGTCATCTGTAGATTCTAGTATACCAATACCCATGTCCCGCTTCGAACGCATGATATTATCACGTTCATCTTTTTCTTGCCCTGATGGTAACGTTTGATACATCAGAAGCCCCATTTCATTCGCTAGGACATGGTCGGTCCTTGGCTGCCGTACGTCTTGGAATGCCCATAGGAAACTACCTATTTGATCTTCAGTACTGAGATGTGAAAAGAGTTTGGCCAGAACAGCGGCGTCTTCGACCGTCATGGCTGCTGCTTGCACAGAACCCGGCTATATTCACAAATAGCATTCAAATGGTACAAGCAGTTCAAATCGACACTCACAGGAAGGACATGAACAGCCTCGCCGAGAACAACCATCCTGCCACTATCGTGTACCCAATCCTCCAACTCTGGGTACCTCCTTCCTGCTATACATGTCGACTTCGTTGCAAGCGCCGCCAGCTTCTTCAGTCTAGAGACGGGTATCAGCCAGGTCAACCTGATAAGAAGCCTGTCACTACCTGTACTCAGCTCCGGTTAGAACGTTTTGCAAGTCCCGGTTGCATGACCCTGTCGACCAGTCTCCACCGCGACCATTACTTGGTGCATAAATAAACATCCCGAACTCGGATCCGTCAACCTAAAATCCAGTAAGATTTCAGAAGCCTACGAGAAATTCGACGCACGCCAGTTGGGAACGCTAACACCGTTATGCCCTCGCCAAACCAGTTGTACATATTCACCTGGATAAGGATGGAATGAGCAAGAGCGTCACTAGGGTATAAGGGCGGTGGAGGTTCTCCGAACCCACTGGCCCAGAGCGTACATGGTCTTGTTCATAGAGATACGATAGATCCTCATGTTGTATGATTATGGCCTTGGGAATCGAAAGGCTGCAACGGTAGCACAATATCAAATACAAGAGTCAAGAGAAATATGTATGATTAGGGGAGGTTGAAAAAATATCAAGATTGCTGAAATATGAAAGAACAATGGAAGCACTCACCAGTAAACGTCCATGTGGGCGCTGGTCAATTGCTCTCGAGTCACTTGCATCTCTTGCCTTGCTAGGCCGAGTGGGCCATCAGCGCCGACGAGCACGTCCGCCTCTAACCGTTGTCCAGTTGCAAGGGTGACAGTCCTGTCGTCTCCATCGATTGCAAGCACTTGAGCGCCCGAGATGACCTTTACACCGGTGTGGAGCGCAAGGTCATACAGAAGGTGGCGGAGGGACGAATGCTAATAAACTTGAGGATATTTTCAGCAAGAGATAATGGCTGGGCCTACATGTGTAAATACGAACTCGCCTCGCGTCTCTCTCAACACCTCAGCGTCCCAGCGATGTCGCCCAAGCAACTCGCCGGTTTCGTCTATGTGTATACTCAGTTAATGCAGTTTCACACGCATTCCACAGAGACAGAAACAAGTGTGTGGTGCACGGATGATGAATGAAGCAACACAGATAGAAGGGCGATCAAATAATTAACTCACAAAGAAAAATGCTGATAGACTCAGACTTAATTGCGATCCTACGAATATCGTCCTCAAGACCCCAATGATACAAAATTTTGGAGAGGTTGGGAGGCATACTACATGGGCCTTCAGGCTGGACGATGAGAATAGAAAATGAAGAGGCGAGTGATGAACCAAGGTCACATAAATCGAAGAAAGAGCACAATAGTGAGATACGGGGACTTGTATCTGTTTGAGATATATATAAAAGCTCACCTGCCACTGACGTTGCTTCTCCTCTAGAACAGCGGCGCAATCTTGTTCCACTACTGTGACGGTGTGTCCGACACGATTTAGTGCAATGGCTATATATATATATCATCAATCAAGGTACCACAAGTGGAAAACGGAGGCGAAAAATAATTCGCAGACGCTGGAAGGACACTGGCGAGGACTCACCAGAGGCTAGACCAGCGATACCACCACCAATGATAAGAAAATGTATGGACAGCTGCGCTTGTTTTTTTGCCCAGGTGAACTGTATGCAAATTCATGAATAAAGAACAAAAGACAATTGAAATCAGTTTAAGTTGGTGGCAGTATGTTCCTGCCATGGGGTTAGACGCCATTGCGCACCTTTTCAAACGCCATATAAAACTACCGAATGCCTAGATTGGTTGCCAAACTATAATCTCCGGCAGTGAAGGGAGAGAGGAGGGTAACAGTAGCACTCGCGTTGAGAGACAAAGGCGTAACGACGGGGCAGTCGAGAGCTCAGTGGAACTCAAGAAGCGGGCAAACGAAACAGTGTAGCATTCATTCACCCTATGTCGTATTTGAGTCAATCTCCAGATCTTTACGGAAAGAGATGTACAAGCGACGCTTCCTTGAGGTTCGAATTCTGATTCGTTCAATCCCGAGGAGGGGAAGATGTCTGGGAACTTGGGCCTCTGCAAATGACAAATCGTCACATCGTAATCCAAAATTCTGGCCCTGGGCCTAGCTAAGCGCGTGATGGTTTTCCCAATCATTTGTGGAGATTTTCATCGCAAAGTACGGTCCGTCTCTGTATAGGTGTCTGCACACATACAAGTGCTTGTTCAAAGTAACGTTGACGAATTGAGCGTGCCAAGTGGTCCCATGATAGTCTTTTGATGTCTTAATTTGGTCACGACCAAGACACAACTGCTGTATGTCTGCAATCCTGAAGATTTTTAGAAGACGCAAGGGGACGTAAGGCTGCGCTGGGCTCCAACTGGGCGCTAAGATCTAGACTGGACCCTGGGTGTTGACCTTGCTTCGCATCCATCAGTATTAGTGATGAGCCTCAATCTCAAGAAGCACCAACTTTCCATGCTTCTCGAAACTGCTCCGCATTTACTTTTTCCGAAAATTCCGCTGGACCAGGTGAGAACTCATATCCGTATGGCAATTCAAACTGTAACGTACGTGTCTGTGGGTCCGTCGTTATTTTTACAAACCAGAAACTCCACCTGTTGTCACAACTTGGCGGTGAATGGGAACCTAAGTCGACTCCAAGTCGAAGTCTCGAACAGGCCTGGCAGCGAAAACGACTCACTTTCCGACTCACTTCCTTATGCACGTTTTCGTGGAGTCTAAGTTTCACCCCACCCGCCGGTCCGGGATATGGGAACGAAACTTGTCAAAAAAATAAATGTGGCGTCATAAGTTACCAGCCAACATCGACCCTGCAGGCTCGATGATGTGGTGCAGGTCAACCTTTCAGGTGGCATGGTCCTACACGTTGTTGTTTCGGAACGTTCCAGGGAACGCTGGGCTATCCTTCCTCAATTCTTTGAATATGCTCGATATGACACGCTGTTGTTGGCTATGACTGGAGCACCACTGAACGTGAAGCCACTACGCACGGAACAAAGGGAGAACGTTTTAAACTGTCGACGTTGCAACACATATCGTAACCGGCAATCTCAGTGGAACTGTACGCTGGCAATTATTTCCCCAGATGGGGATGCCGTAACGTCATGACACGTCCGTGATGTGGTCTTTCTATTTTTTTCATCTTTTCTGCAGGGATAGATGATATCGATCTTGACAGTGTGTGTATGATTTCTCTTCGCGATTGGAGATGGATGTTTTCCTTCCCAGTCCTTGAGGGCAATATATATTCAAGTACTCTCGCGTTAGCACCTAAGTCCACGTCTGTCCAACCCAAGGACGTGGATCGTGAGCAGTAAGCTTGTACAAAGCTCTATGAACGGTCTAACCATTTTGCGGATGGTTGAAGAGTTGTCTTCCCACTGTCTATGGAGGCCGGTTACGATTCCGAACTCATTACTAGATACCTTTTGGGCATCTGTAGGGCCACACGGCTGGGCTTAACTGACACCGAACCATCATCTTCTCTGTAGCCGTCGACTGAAGCAGAAACACCTCCTTCTGAATGGTAGATCCTCGAAGGTGTTTCACAGCTTGCTTTCCACGAACAATCCTCCCTGTGCATCACCCCTCTTTATCTTTCCCAGCCTTCCGAATCCCTGAGCGGCCATCGTCTCTTCGGCCCAACGTACAGCCCCCAAGGCGAGCTTCTCAACATCGGAGTGAGTATTCCCCGCATGGAGGCACACGCGGACGCGGTCCTTCCCTTTCGGTACGGTCGGCCAAGTGATGGGACGTGCATTCATGCCAAGAGCAAGGAGATACGCGGAGAGTGGGCGAGGTTCGGAAGTCATGAGCGGAATGATTGGGGATGGTGGGTCTGGATGGGAAGTGTAAAGGCCGGGAAGGGTGAGATGAGAGGGAAGAGATAGTAGCGAGGGAGGAATGTGTGAGAGCCGAGGTTGAAGAAAGGTGGTGAAGTGAGTGGAGATATCGAGGAGGTTTTGTGCGAGCTGCGGGAAGAGTAAATTTGGTGATACGTGATACAACGGGAAGACAAACTTTATCAGCGGTGCCATCTGTTAGTAGGTCAAATGAGGCGTCAGTGGCAAGAATATTGGGAAAACTAAGCGATGTTGTGTAAATTAGCGAGCGAGCATAGTTTACGAGGTAGTCGCGAATGAGGGTGTTGGTTAGTACTACAGCTGAAGGAAGGTCAGTAAAATTGAACCGATTTGGCGAAGATAATAACGAACCTCCGGTTGCCGCCAATGCTTTGCCAAAAGTATGCAGCCGCGCAAGGACCTTGGCCTCCAATCCCAATTGAGAAACCCTTCCTTTTCCCTGTGATCCGTATACCCCGGTTGCGTGCGCTTCGTCCACAATGAGGTATACATTTCCTCGTGGAAACATCTTTTCCATTACGTCCACTATCTCTGTAAGTGGTGCAAACGTCCCATCCATACTATACAAACTTTCCACCGCGATGAACATGCTGTTTTCACCTGCCTCGAGACCTGGATGATCTTTCACCGCCCGTCCCAGCATGTCCACCAGCGATTGCACTGAATTATGGCTGAAAGAATATTGTGCCTCCTTGGCACGCGATGCCCGGATCCCATCGTGCACTGATGCGTGGATGTACTCGTCATACGCGACAGCGTCCCCGGGCTGTGGTACACACGAGAAGAACCCAACATTGGCGTCGAAACCGGAGTTGAACAATAAGGCAGCCTCGGATCCGAAGAATCCAGCCAGTCGCGTCTCAAGGGCACTGTGAGCTTTCCCGTTGATAAGGAGCCGCGATCCACCAGATCCCAAGATGTCAGGTGCCCCATTCACCTTTTGAAGAAAACGTTCGCGGAGTATGGGCGATGTTGAAAGAGAGAGGTAATCGTTAGAGTTGAAATCGATCAGGCCAGGGGCTGAGAGTGACTGTGGTTCCGGCAACCTGCGACGGATGGCCCGCATCTCGCGTGAAGCGAGCGCTGTTTGCAGTTTCGTGGCGAGAGAGGATGCGGTGCGGCTCATTGCTTTGAAGTTTGAGGAGAATCTGAATCATTCCAAGAAAATCAAATCTCCGTCTCTTTGGGGAGCGGAAATAACTTTACGGGGTTCCGAAAAATTTCATGCGCATGGAAAAGTTGTGGAAAAGTGTGGAAAAGGTAGTAAACGCCGTATAACATGAATCTCGATTATCCTCGCCATATCCTACTGGGTTGTTTCATCGAGCTTGGAGAATATCCAGACAACAGCCAGACAACAGGCCCCACGCGGGTAATTTTCGGGTTGGTTACACATGTTTACAACTCTTTACAACTTGAAAGGCACTGTCTCAAGCACGAAGGGAATTCTACAACTAGCAGCTCAAAGAACATTGAAGTAAGCCGCAAGCACGACTAAGTACAGGGCTGATATGAATGCTTGAACAATGCCCGCCGCATTTTTTGTCGACCCTGGCGTCGATGCTTGCCAAGTAGCTCTACGGTGTCAGACTCGGGGCGTGGTAGAAGAGCTAGCGCGTGGTTAGTGAGGTGATAAGACATAAGCCTTTCTCTAGTAAGATCCTAGCTGCAAGGACGAAGATACAAATCGATGCTATAGAAAAGGGCCAGAATAAGAAGCGTAAATAAATTTAAAGAAAATCTGTACTGCTCTTCTCTCTGCTCCAAACTAGCCTCGTTTCTCGAGCACAATCACGGAGCCCTTGATGCCCGTCCCAGCTTCGAAAGAGGGGACGCACTACCAGGCTGAGGCAACTCTTGCGTATCCTCTCCGCTAGGTAAGCGAACGTAGCGGACACTATAACGACGAAGATAGCCCAGGATGAGTAGGAGGAGGAAGGCTAGACTGACAAGGAAAGCCACCATAGGGGTAGCAAAGAGGATGGAAGTGGGAGAGTTGCCCTGAGCAGGAACAGTGTCAGGTGCAGGGTGGTCGTGGAGGGGTGCAGATGCGGGGAGGAAGATGGTGACAGTGGGCGAGACCGTGTATGATGAGCATCGGTTGATGGTCGTTGTTTCTTTGATGGTAGTGATGACGTTAGGGCTGGGGCAGCCATTGGCAGATTCATAGACAAGTTTACCATGGCGGGCGACGAGAACCGCGACACCTAGAGTCCAGGTGGAACGGGACTCCAGATCGGGGGTGGTGGGGAAACGGAGAAGGCCTCTCCACGTGTCGTACTGCGACATGTCCATACCCAAACCATGCTTATGGTCGTGTAAGACCGTCGTCATCCACGCTGCGTTGAAGCACCGCTCTGAAATGAAAGGATCTGTCTTCTCGGGATCGATCACCTGCTTCTGTTTCTTCAAGTCAAACAACGTGTCCCATTTAATGTCTTTCCACGAGCTGACACAATATGCCTTGACCGCCGCCTCGAACAGACGCCGGTCATACGCTTCATTCGCGTCGTAACCACCCCATTTGGAAAAGAACTGGAAGGTGTACGCAAAGGTCGCCACTCCAAGGAACCGTTCAGCGTAGTGGTCGATGTCTAGGTAGGAAGGTAACGCATGATGGTTGGACTCCTGCGCAAGGTTATCAAGGCTTGCCTTTGCGTACATTTTGCAAGCTTCGAAGTGCCCTGTTCCATGGTGTTCATGCTTGATAGTGTCGTCTCCGGCCCGAAGGCACCCCACACGGTTACTTGCCACCACTCCATCCTCACAGAAGTACACGTTTTGGTCAAGCGGAAGGCAAGGATCTTCAATCACACCACCATCCTCTGGTAGTAGCCCCCTCATGAGGCCCCTGGCACTCTTGGAGCCATAACTGTCCCACGTTTCCGAATACACCATGTGCTTTCCAGACACCAGGCAAATCGCCCCACGTTTGTCTTGAATACCACTTCTGTCCTTGTAGGCAACTTGGACAGTAGCACCACCCATTTCGAGGATACCAGCAAACTGCTCTGGCTCGATGCGGCCATAGTTCAACGCCACCCATGCGTACCGTCCCTCATCCTCACCCTCGATGACTCGAGCATTCGGCTTGTTATGTACCTTGTCAGTCAGATGTGGTGCATCTTCGACTTTGAATTTATCTGCCAATACAGCCTGAGTAGCTTGTAGAATTGCCTCCGCACGTTTACCGTCTTCCGACTCGTTGTCGCCATAGATACTTCGCATTCCACCTGTACCAAGAAGGTAAGCAGGTACCTGATTAGGGTTAACTTTGCCTTTGAGGTAGTCTGTCGCAGCTTTGATAATGCTCTCGAGGTATGCTTCAACCTTCTCCTCGACGTTGCCGCTCGTGATATGGTGGATCGCTGACGGACACAACGCATGTTAGATAGGATCAGAGGATGAGCCAAGCAACATACGATCTTTATTCCGTGCTGCCTGCTTCTGTGCTTTATCAATGGGGAACACTAACTCAACTTTGTAAGGGATTTTTTCATCTTCTGTGGGTTTTACCCAGTGATATACAAAGAGCCTCGACGATGTGGAACCAGCATCGATAACGACAGCGTAATGATGATCAAGCGCCATGTTGGAATAGATAATTCCTGGAGTAAACAGAAGCGCCTTAAGGTGGATGATGTACTCTTGGTATGAACGTCGTTCTTATAGGAAGAGAGATCGGTGTGTCAGGCTGTCGTGTTTTGCGTCTTCCCAATGATCGATCTAGCATGGTATGGTGAGGTACTGGACGTGACGGATATAGATACGACGGACTCTAACAGTCAGGGAGCCAGGGGAGAAAAGGCATAGAAGATGAGGACTTGCACCTGGCCTATATCCTGCGACACTAGAAGGAAGGCACCACTAGAATCATGTGGGTATTTAGTACCTCATAAACCTGGTTCAAGCCAGTCCAAACTAGTTTAACCAGTCATCTTGAATAGAATCACATATCAGTATCAAGGAGGACACTTGAAAATGGAAAGACCAAACAAACCTTCCGCTTCTCAAATCGCCAACCAAAAGAGAAATGATGAACGAGAAACTTGTAAGCGGCAAGATGAAGGTATTGTGGTCACAAGTGACGCAGTTCAAAAGTATTCCATGGTACATAGGTGGTGCCATCGACGGCTTGAGTTGTTGTTGTTGTATCCGGTGTGCGAGTCCGGTGTGCGAGCTGCTTGCTTGTGGGTAAGCAGCGGCGAACGTCCTGGTGGTTCCTGGTGGTTCCCGTGAGCCTTGCTTATTCCATCCAGTGATGGTAAGATTACTTGTCGCGACGCTATCCATCAGCTCATCCAATCGCATTCTGCCTTGGACGCCGCCTCGAGACTACTGCTGTGGGCTTGGTTTCACATATGTTCCAAGGAAGTGAGTATAACGCAGCCAGTGTTCGTTGTTGTTTTTCGTGTTGTTAGACGGGCCTGTTGGTGGGTGGTGCTTCCAAGCAACCCATAGCTGAAGTAAAGCCAGAAGCACTGTCATCATGCGTTAAAGAGACAGTTGGTATGATATCATGAAGTGCAAGTACCGTTGTCACGCCACTGGGACTTGGTCAACTTCCGCCGACCATTCTGCATGTTGACATGGGCAACCTAGGTCACCAACGACCCAACTTAATACGTAGGAAATTTTTGAGCCTTCAAGCTTCCAAAGGTGGCACCTAACGAAGTGAATTTCAGGAACGCGCCAAGTTTGCACTTGATTGGGCAGGATTATTTTTGGGAGTACCCAATCAGAAGGCAATAAATATTTATATATAAATGTTTGATAAGCCAATCAAAAGTCGGTAAATTTAGGAGATTAACTAGCAGCTACGTTATTCCGATAATAGCCTGGCCGTTATCTGGGGAGTCACCGTTGCGTTCAAGCTCTCAGCTGTTATGCCGTGTTTGAAGCCCGTGAAATGGATTACGGTACTGAGCTTCACAAGCTGGGCAGCATCATTTCCCTCTTTCTTTCACTTAAACACTCATGGTTTACGGAAGCCTCAAGTCCTACTTCTGGAGAAGTGCTCACCTGCACTCCATAGTAATACCCGAAGGAATACTTCTGGTGGGCCCCACACAGACAGGTGAAGTATTTCGATTGCGATCAAGAATTAATATTACGTGTCACGAACTCACTAAGAATGACATTAATAGCTAACTTGATCTCTTCCACTAGCACCAGACGGCTCACAGTGGCAACTTGAAGATTGTCTAATTCACTAATCAGTTTGTGCAACGGACTTCCCAGCGTGAGCGGCTCACCGTGGCATTAGCGCACCATCTATACCTGTTCCCGGGCCCTAATAGCACCCTTTTGGCAAGTAGTAGGCAACAAACACTAAAGCAAAGTCTTTCCAGCGTTACAGAATCGCTTCAATCAACTGCCTACCGGCCCTCACAACCTTGAAGTTGAAAGCCCAGTAAGTCCTTGCGCCAACAATCCAAACCATGCTTTGGGTATGGGAGGTGTTCACTGCAGCGTATTTTGACTTGGCCTGGGCCGAACCACGCTAAATAAGATAAAAATTGTAAGCAAGCTTGTTTCCGATATAGGGGGGCGATATACTGATATGAGAAACACTCACCATAAATAATTTATCTAGGCCATGTTTCACAACAGCATCACATTCAATCGTTTGTTCCTTTTATTTTAATGTACTCTTCTCAAGATGAGCCTCGTATAACCTTGGTATCTATCTATAGAACACCTGAAGTCTGAAGATTGCAGTGTTTTCAGAAGAACAACATGCTCAAACGTATACGTACGTACCCAGCCTTCTGGGAGGGCCCGGTAACTAGCGGAAAACTTTTAGCGTCTGTTATGCTCGATCACAGTAAGTCGTGCTTCGTATATTTTGTCGCTACTATCTAAATCACAGTCAGATAAAGTACGATGCCCAGTACAAGTAGGAGCGATCTTACGATGGTACCCAGGTCCCAGTCTACTAACGGGCTGATTGGTGAGAGACTTTCAACCCGTAAGAGGGTCAAAGATGGTGGCCTAGATCTCATAATGCTGGCGACATTTCACGAGTGTAGGGGGAACAGATGATCAATTAGCTGTCCACATCAGCTCCAGGGACGCTGTACAGACCTTACTATCCTGCTTGGTAAGTCGCGAGGGCCATGCCACGCTACCTATACGTGATCCTGATGATGTTAGTCAAAATAGATTGGCTCGTCGTATTCTTGCCACCGATAGTAGATTGATTCGGACAGGGTGGAACATCCAGTATCTGGCACGACTGTGTGGTGCTCAGTAACCTGTGATGATCTTGCGGCACTATCTACTTGATGCCAACATGAGTAGGTACACAAGTCAAACGCCTACTGCCAGTGCTCCGAGAAGCTCGCGTCAAGTCATGACGGGGCCTTCCTCCACCGGTGTGGGCATGACATCTGGTACACAGAGACTTGTCGCGGAACGCTCCACAAAGCACGAACGTGAGAATGTGAAATGACTTACAATGACCATTAAACTGTACCTCCTCATACACATTTGCCGATCAGTGCCTCGACAGATGCGCCACTCAGCCATGTTGTGAATTAGTAATCTGGATGTCTTGCGACTATCAAGATTCATTTTGCAGGTCTTTCAAAATGCGTGGCATACTGAGGAAGAGTGTTAACTTGAATGAGAGAAAAATAACGATAATTGATGTTGCTACTGTAATTATGTTTAGCTTCAATACACGAATATAAGTGCCCTGAGGTAGTAAATTGTAAACAAAAAGGAAATTTGGCAAGGTAAATATTAAGTGATAAATTACCCCACAGCGATCCTGACAAATAACAAATGGGATCGATGATGGATCATGCTTGTCCAATGAAGTGATGACACTGGTCAGGCTAAGCCTGCAGCTTTCAGCTTGTGATCGAGTGTCAGCTTCCAACTAACATAGTACCCGTTCGATGGGGACGGCGCATATTGGCAGAGCTCAAATAACACCAATTGTTCCTGGAAGCCAGGATTAATCCAAATTTGGCCCCGAGCTTCAGGCAAGGATTACAACGCAAGTCTTGGACGGTAAAACTGAGCCATACCTGCTCGAGCCATTTCTAACGCTTCAGTAGGGGACACACGGCGCCGCCACATTACTTGGAAGGGGAGCCGCATCAGTAATTCACGAGGGTAGCAAGGCTGACACTTGTTGTGGACTCACAATAAGCTGCGATAACGGCGGCACTGCGAGAGAGCCCTTGAACACAGTGGACGAGAACGTTGCCGCCACCTTGCAAAGCATTTTCAATGAATCGACACGCGGAGGGCAGGTGGATTAAAAGATCAGCATAATCAACGTCCTCTACGAGGATGCGCATATGATAATTGCCAGATATATGTGTGGATATTTGATCGCTGCACACCGACAGAATATGGGTTATGCGGCGTTCCGACAAGGTTCGTGATGACTGTGCAGCGGCAATACTGATCGAGTTCACGTCTTAACTGTTTTCCCTTGGTAATAAAATAATTGGAGCACTTACTTGCCCAAGAAAAGTCTGTTTTCGATAACAGGATTGATGTTCTTCCATGTGCTGGGCATTATGGCTCTTCAGTAAGTTAACTTGCAGTTCGGGGTGTTTTAGGATTTTCTAGCTGGCGCATCCTCTATAAAAACCAAGTGGGTACTGCATGACCTTTGTACTCAATTTAGTAAAAATTATGCCACATGCATGCTACGCGCTTTGCGTTTGACATGGTGCGGGGATGGTATTCGTCGGCGACGCTGATCTGTGGGACCTCTATGGCGATGCAGAGATCAGGGAGCCAGGACACTACCTCTTACTATCAAGGCGTCAATCTGCGTCAGACTTTGTGCGGCTCTATCTCGGTAGTGTGAGATTTGGGGCCTGCTTGCTCATCAGTTGTTCGATGCTACAAATAGTCTGTGAATTGACTGTCAGTGTCGGAGAATGACATACTGCCAATTGACATTACCCTACCTTCGATATTCGTCCACACTGGCACCACAAGGGATGGTGGAGTGTAGGTTTTTTATAGCGCCTTGTGTTTCTAAACCGAGGCTCAAAGGCCATGCGAATGAAGGGACGCCCGTGATCCGGAGGCAGCCGTCGCCGAGTTCGAGATAGGCGCTAGCTTTGGACAACACAAGTATGCTCCCCAGAGTTCCCATCCGATGCCGCCTTGCTTTTTCAGCCATCATTACGCCAACATCATCCAGTGATCGACCCAAAATACGCTTGATACAGGCAACTATAAGCAGGTGTAGGTTGTCCGGAACTACTGTAATCTCCAGTCAGGTAAATTTTCGCTGTTGCTTGTACCCCTTGCGAGCGTAAAATCGAGCTGATACGGAGCGGAAACGGGCGGGGCCATGGATCATAGTCCGCACAATGAACATGGAACACAATGAAGTGTATATGGAGAACAACCGCAGGATCTCCTTGAGGGCTGAGGATGTGTGCAGACAGCCTGAAAGTGTAGTGCAAGCACAAGATTCACGAAGGATAACGGCGACCAATGCAGTGCTGGCAGGTGCTGGCGCTTACGGGCTGATAACAGGACAGTAATGATGAAAACGAAAATAAGTGTTCAAGTTTGATTTGGAGCTCATGCCATACCATCTAATCTAATCTATAATCAGTACATTTCCCTTTTTTTTTCGTTTTTGGTGGCAGTTGGTGGCGCGTCGGTAGCCCAGAGACCGACAAAGTCTCCTGACTCTCCGCCAGAACATCTCCATATCTGCGCACGTCAACGCTAGCCTAATTGTCTGCCACTGAGCTGTGTTCATGCGCCAAGTGGTGAGAAGGTCACATCTGATCTTCATCTTACCTCCAACGACGATAGCTTGCCACCTCTTGCCACCTGCACTGAGTGACAGTAACCGATTACTACTCACTGATCACGAATCGAGATCGCTACTCCTTTTTCCAGAGGATGTGTCTGAAATGGAACATCCAGCAGAATCTCTGCAGAGGAGAGATATTTGTGGGTGTCAGCTAATCCACTCACCTCGAGATCGTAAAAGAAGGTTGGTTATCCACACACGCCCTATCAAAAAAGGAACTATTATTGTCATGATAAAATTGATACAATAAATCTTTGCCTGTTTTTTGGTGACGGACTGGCTGTGACTATGTGCTGACAGTTCCTTTTCATCGGTAGCCTCAAACGATTCCCTCAGCTCTCCCTTCCTTCTCGCACTTTGGAGTCAGCTTCCCACTCCCCTCACACGAATCGTGTCCTAAAGCTCCTGGTGTCGTTAATAGGTCCTTTATTTGCGGCTGCGTGTCCTATACAATATGCTTCTGATTCCTGGAAACCTTGTAAGGATCATTGGAGCAGGATACGATACAACGACATCTCCCAGCAAGCCCAGCGTATTCGCCAAAGGCAGCTCTGTGAATAATGGCGCTTGAATATAGAGGGGTACGTCAATTAAAGCCTCCAGAGAGAGGGTTTACCGCCAGCTGAGGCCGTCCGCCGTCTAGGGGCTCAATGGTGGGAAGGCACAGTGCAGTAAGCGTTATACGCGTAGTCACGTCGGACGAGAAACCTTCACAAGTGGCCTGAACGATAAGACCAATGTAGGCAGTCCTCCAGTATCTGCTCGTCAACAATGAATGGATAGCCCGAACCGCCCTCTCAAACCGTTGCCAGTGGAGGAAGAGCTTTCCCGCCGCAATCGTCAACTGTGTAAGACACGAGTGAAAGTGAGAATGAGAGGACTCGGATGGCAATCGAACGCCTGCTGAGTAGCAAGAACACTTTGCAAATATGGAAGGAAACACAAAACAATGTCATTGGCAATGAAATACAGACGATACTATGGTGGGTATACGCCAAGACATTCTGGATGAAAATAATTAAGAACGACAAACTTCAAGCTTCACTAGCAATTCAATTGTCCACTCAGGAGACAGAGCCATTCTCCCTATCTTCACTCAGGCATACAGGCCCTGCTTCTCGCTAAGTACGACGGAACCCTTAACACCCGCTCCAGCATTGAACGAGGAAATCTGAGCAGCGGCGGAGGTATTCACACTGCCCGGCCACTCATGCGCATCCTCCTCACCAGCAAGGTGAATGTAGCGGGCGGTAGAGCGACGACGATAGCCAAGGATGAGCAGGAGAAGTAAGACTAGCCCAAAAAGGAAGCCTGTGAGAGGCGTGGCAAAGGGGTTAAACGAACTGTAGGATGAGCCTTGACCGGGAGGGACAGAGCCGATTACGACGGGCATAGGAAAAGTGACGTGACACTGCAGTGAACTGCAGTGAAGTACCGTGCACTGACGTGGAACTGCCGTGCTAATACAGTGGCAGCTGTGGTTCGTCAGTACGCTTCTACGGTTGTTCA
>JABCKU010000089.1:29155-44810 GCA_018221655.1 Myochromella boudieri | reverse complement strand
CTGGACCACTAAAAACCAAAGTGGGATATGGCGATGGTAGAACAATAGTTGATCGAGATTGTTGACCACCCACCCTGGGGCCATTCTTCTTCGAGCCTTTAACTACGCCCATGACATGTTTAGAGATGTCTCCCCCCCCCGTCGATAACAGAGACGCTGGCGAATATGGATGAAACTCTTGCCCCACGGATATCTTCGGTACCTTGGTTATTTTCGATTTCTAGCCATGATCTCGGATTACTCACACATAGCCCAGGTCCGATGCAAGCGTAAAGGACAAATCCCCTCCTTAAAGTGAGCCGCCAATAGATCGCAACGAAATTTCATACTGAAGTACTCTCTACAGATATTGTCATGTCAGACATCCACGCCTCTGGAGCTAAATATTATTTCTAATGAAGGAATATGACAGTATATCAAATGTGCCAAAGTCGAGGGTGACCTGTTGAACGGTGATCCATCCGTTCGCTTTCGCGGCTGCGGCGGTTGCCAAGGGTATGTCTTGGCTATCCTATACGAGATATCCACTGCTAAAGCCCTTGACATATTTAGCCAACTATATTGTTCAAAAGAATGCCGTGAGAGGCGTCATACTCACCAGCCAACATACACTGACCACCTAGCCTCACCAGAACGCAGCGATTGGCCGAATCACAAACCACTCTGCAAGCAGCATAATGATGTCATGGTTGGATGTAGAGAAGTACTCAAGACATTCGCACCTTACTCTGGAGTGCCGTCCCCAACAATCACTCCAGAGTTCATCATACCAACACGAGTATGTGAAGCGTATTATACTGTGGTGATTTATGGTTGCAAACACGTTGCTGACGCTTAAGTCTCCAGGACCGCTGGGCATTCGAGTATCGCAACCTCGTCAATTCTTGCTTCGTCAACGCGTTGGGCTTTGTCGAGGAGCGCCCGTCACCAGAAGATTTCAAGCGAGCCCCAAAGGTCTTCTATATGTCGCTCTCGTTGACACCCGGAGTTACAACGAAGACTAAGCCACGCTCTGCCTTGATCGTTGACAACGCTGAGCTGGTGACAGTGGCAGAATTAACTAAAGCCAGTGCACTCGAGTCCCATCGGCTGTACCACGATGACCTCAGGCCCGTTCTCACCGCGTACTACAAGAAGCTCAAGGAGGATCCGTGTGCTTCGGGTTCAGACCACTGCATGGTATTGATCGTTCAGTGCCTTCATTTCGGCCAAGGGCTACTCCGACTAACGGCGCTCAATTGCTACCCCTGGTATTTTCACCGTACAGAAGATTTTTCGAAATATGGGATACCCAGCAGCGATTGGCTGTTATTTATGAAGGAGACAGTCGCGAAGGGGAATGGGTGGCGACAAAGTCTTGAATTCGAATGTTTTTCTTGAGGACGTTTTGTAAACATGTATCGACTTATTAAATTTGTAAATTAAAATTGAGCCCTTTCTCACAAGTCGAATACTAATTTGACTGCTAGCATTGCTACCTACTTACGCGCTGAAGCAATTCTAAAGCTGGGAGCCGTTTTGACCTAAGTTAGCTAAAGGTCGAGTTATGATTACGCAAAATATACTTAAGATACAGAGGGCTCACATGAAACTTCACCATCCTGGACTTTATTCGCGAAAGGATGACGCGATGCTACTGCAACGGGGTCGTACACACGGAGAAAATTTGCAATAAACTCACTAAACTCGCATGGGTAAAAATGAATCGTAAGCATGAGATAGATGTTCAAACATACCGGCCAATGTGATGGCTTCTCTCCCGTAATCTCTTTTTAACAACGCGGGAACCCCATTTGCACGATGAATCGTCTTCTTGAAGTAGATCCAAAATTATAGTGCCTTTCTCGGCATCAGATAAGCCACTCTGGCGAACGGTTCGAATGGAGTGAGACTTGGTAATGCGCTTGATAGAGCATACGCTATTGATGATCGAATTAGAATACACAAGCACATAGATTTGAGATGAACAACCCTATAGTGATCCCATAATCCTCCCAAAAACGATCGGGCATGTCCTTTTGACGAACACCTTGGTCGAGGTAATGTTGAATGAGCACCGGCAGCTCAGGCGAACTATGTACTAAGATATAGCATCCACATGAATCAAAGATCGGGGATCAAATGTACACAGAGAACTTACAGAGTGGGCGATCACTGTATCGGTTTCTACCCAACGGGTTGCGAACGTACTGGGGAGGATTAGAGCGTTCGGCGGGCATGATAGTAAATATCGTTAGGAAAGTTGGATTGATTTAGGATTTTATGTCCCAAGTCGGGCCAGGGCCACAGTCGGGAGAATAGGCAAAGGGCGTGCTGCCAGGTCAAAGCGTTCCATGGCTGTGATGTTGATACAATATTCAGAACGAGAAAATTTAGCCATGAATCCTCGAAGGGCAACCACAGCTGAGATTAATGGAATCTTTGCTACAGTAGTTGAATTGTAAACGCAGGCGCATGAAATGAAAGTATCACGTTGGATGATGTGGTATCATCCTAGATCATCACCCCTGTTATACGATTGAAAGCTTTCATTTCTGGTACAATGACATTGACACATTCTGCCATAAAGTCGTGGTCGCTCGCAAAACTGCTCGTTGGAGTAGGAGACTAGCGTAGAAGAAAATAACATCGAGCACTTACGTC
Organism: Myochromella boudieri; assembly: GCA_018221655.1. NCBI lineage: Eukaryota > Fungi > Basidiomycota > Agaricomycetes > Agaricales > Lyophyllaceae > Myochromella > Myochromella boudieri. Next base: position 42,167 of record JABCKU010000089.1, on the reverse strand, counting down.
ACTTTACACGCAGAATTTCGCTACACACTCTCCAACAAAAAAAGGCTCGAGTCAGCCAACACTGAAGATAGATAAATCTTGCTTGCACTTGCTTCTCTATTAACATGTGGGTATTGGTGGGTATCAGAGTTTCGGTGTACGAAGACTCAGAGCGACGAAGAGGAGCGAGGAGGGAGTTCCCACGGACTGTTCCCACTAAACACACTCATGTCGTGGCACCATGCTTCTGGTCAAAGCCACCATTCCAAACATTTTCTCTTGTCACGAAAGACTATTCAATTGCACACAGTTCACCCCTTCAGTTATTCTGAATCTACATGCCTTCCATCCCTTAATTCCAACCAATATGGTTAGCTACTTTAGACCGATTTTCCTCCCACCGGGTCACTTGAACATGTCGAGGGTATAACAATCACCAATAATCCGATAGCTTCTTCAGCGCGAAGTCACAATATAGAGACGAAAATACAGTATGGAGTCGTCGTTGATTGAGCTTGTCCTTGCGACAATCATTGTTAGTAAACTCGGACATTGTGAACGCCGATGAGTAGGACTTACAAGGCTTCTTTTAGATTCCCAACTTGGTCAATAACCACGTTTCAAGCCATTGGACCAAGTGCCTTGTTAGGCTGTCCTTTCTTTCAGCATCGCCTATTTGATCATGATGATGAATCCATTGTCTTTCTAAGGTACATAAATGGAAGCTTCCCTTTCAAGCCACCCACTTTCATTAATCACACTTCTTCGCAGTTCGGTATCGGTCGCCACAAAACATTCATACAACATATACTTCTATGTCTCCTGCCACTGAGAACACCACGCCCCCACCTCGTGCCCCTCCTGGTTTGGAGGACGTTGACACCGTGACCAACCGGAAAACTCTTTCATCGTTCCTAGGCGTTCGTCCTTTCTTTGAATAATCTTTCTTTCTTCACTGATCGTCTGATATGATTAGCAGACCAACCAGTACGAGATTGGGGACACGTCGGTCTCCATCGCTATCATACCGCCAACCGCCCGAGTTGATGCTTCCTTCGACGACCAAACCAACCTAGACGATACATTCCTTCACATTGGAAGCAAACATACGATGCTCCCACCTTCAGCACTCCAAGACAAAGGCTACCTCCTCTCAGGGGTCCCTATACGGGTCACACTGTTTGAGCATGATCCAAGCTTCTTTATTCCCTCTGGAATTTTCGACAGCGATGAAGAAGACGCAGAGCTCCTCAGAGGGCTGGATTTAAAAGAACGAGAAGCGCAGAGAAGACCTTGTGGAGCTGAGCATTGTCTCAGGGCATCTTCTTATGCGCTCGTTGATTTACTCGCCGCGGTACGTTTCCACTATCTCCGAGCATACCTGAACCCGAAGCTGATATAGCCCTGCAGGACGGTGAAGATCATTACACAGCTGACATTCTGTACACCCGGTCGCAACTCTTATCTCGTTCAAATACCTCTTCATCGAGCTCAACATCTGATTCCGGCTCGGATTTGATGCCCCCCGCATCCTTCTCTATCGACGACTACTTCAGCGCGCGCCGATGCTCCTCTCCCGGCACTTCTGACAGTGGTAGCACCTCAGATGCTTTATATCAACTGGGCGAACGAGGTAGCAAGTCCTTAAAGACCCGTCCCCCCGACGTCGTGTACTTCCACTCTTCAGAGTTCGAAGGCATATCTTTATCTGATGCGAAGGGGCTGAAGGGCGGTTGCTTACTGCTTCCTGAGGAGGAGGTATTGAGGGCTTGGGGAGTGCCTGGCGAGCCTATGTGGATGACTATTATCCTTAACGTGAGTCGCTCTTTAATCCTATAATGCAACTCCTAGCTGACACGTTTATGTGCAGCAACATGGGTACAACAAGCGCACCTTCTCTCTCGCCACGAGGTGCTGCTGCGCCTCTATTACTCGTGCCCGGCTCGCACACGATATTGCGTCATTGCTTGAACATTACTTCTTAGTGAGTCCTTTTTTACGATCTCCTCCCCATATTGCGCAGGCTGATGATACTTCATTTGCAAGCACACCCCCATTCGATTGGGCTTTCAAGGCGACCTGAGACGGCGAAGCAGTATCTCGGGGTTGTACCTGCACTCCTTACGTCGGAATATAATCGATCAGACAGCGACGTGGCGAATCTCTCTTTCGGACTCAGCCGTTTCTTGGGCTGGGAAGGCATCGATGGCATAGTGGCTAATGAGATAACAATACTGTTCTAATAATTGTAACGACGAGAATCTAATTCTATATTGATGACCGAAACTGAAAATATCGAACAGAAAACACATTAATTCAATGGGGTTTGGTAAAAGTCTCTTGCACATGTCTACCAAACCGGATGTGAACAGTTCAGTCGGCAATGGCATTACGCGGTCACATGGTTAACGCGTGATCACCTTGTCCATAAGTGTCTGGCACACTGGCAGTTGGCACCGAGTCAGACTACATCGTCTACGCGATTCATTGGATAGGTTCAACCTACACATTTAATGCACGTATAACATCCCACAAAGTGTCAATACCAGCCCCCCAATCTTCTACTAAACGGTAAATCCTCCTCGATATTTCCAGAACCTTCGATAGGGTTCTACCAGAGCCTACCCCCAATCCCAGCTTACTCATCGCTACTATGCCCATACGCCACTCTTCTGGAGACTTCTGGGACAGCTGTGTGCCTACAGTATATAAGGAGACCTAAATGTCTTCACTCGCAAGCAACAAGTTCCAAACGACCAACCACTGGTTTCTCGACGCATCCTCAGCTCTTAAGCACTTCAGCTTATTATGTCCACTTCTTTATTCTACTACGAGCCAGCCTACAACTTCGACCGCCTCTTTGACATCTTTAGTCCTCTTAGCAATAACGCTAATGCTGCTCAGACACATCGAATCCTCCAAAACGAAGACAGCGCTGTCCGCCCATTTAAGCCAAGGTGGGTTGATCACTCGTTCAGTTTTTTACATTCTTTCAACTGAATCTGACTTAAAGAATGGATCTCCACGAGGACTCTCAAAACAATAAAGTCACTGCTACCTTCGAACTCCCTGGAGTGAAGAAGGAGGATGTGAACATCAACCTGCAGAATGGGCGTCTCACCATCTCTGCAGAGACCAAGTTATCGGACGATTTTGAAAAGAATGGCTACGCAGTTAGGGAGAGGCGGTTTGGCAGGGTGGCCAGGACTCTGCAGCTCCCACAAGGCATTAAGGTTTGTAGGACTCTGGCCTCTTGCACTCGCGTATGGATGCTGATGCGGTAATTCAGGATGAAGAGGTCACGGCATCTATGGAGAACGGCTTGCTGACAGTAACGTTCCCCAAGACCGTTGCGGAGCTAACACCGAAGAAGATCACCATCGCGTGAAGATCTGAATCCTAACCTTACTATTGACTTCAAACATTTGGACCTTTCATCGAAAGCGTATTCAGATCGCAATACTGTTTGTTATATATTCTAAATAATGACGAAACCCTAATATTATGAGCTATCACGATACGTCACACCTATACTTACCATTTCTGGGGGAGGAAGAATATTGTAAGTGTCCGTACATAATGAGGATTGTAGGAAAACAACAGTGCAACGCAGTACTACTACTAGGGATCGTGATTAACGGTTTCGATTCCTACAAGAAATATGTCAGAAGGAAGAGTGATATTATAACATAGGAATGGCGAACAGTGGTCATCATCCCCCCCAAAGATTCTCGTGAAGCAAAGGCCATCGAGCCACCTAAAACAGCCCATAACCAATATGCCATCATCACCACCCAGACTCCTATCGTTGTAACCATCGTTCCATACAGCTGCACCGTCGTCTGCACCAGGGGTGTTCCTGCCGAATTCATGGTCTCGATAGGTCACATACCCTTCAAAAAGATTGTCGAGACAACCTCCATCAAGCAATAGTGACCAGTCCACGGTCTCTGCGGTATGTATTTCGCTACCCTCTTGCTCGTCGCCATCATCGTCATCGCTCAGTGCGTCCCAATATCCATCATCACTCTCCTCCTCATACTCTTCATCACTAAGAGGCCCATCCTCTTCGTCGTCGCTCAGCTCATCCTCCTCATCATCCCCGAAGTATGCATCGGGATCGTCAGAATCATCCGCAAAGAAGAATGGTGCAGTTCCGGGCCAATATAACTGCCCGTCCTGAACAGTGACTGTTGGCCTTTCCAACGACGGTTGAAGGTTTTTAAGGCCTTTTGACTTATGATATGAACTGATTGGGGATGTGTCGCTGTCCGAAGTGTATATCGCATCCTCGAAGGATAAAAGGACAGAAGACGGGCCGAATGCCGTGGTGCTGATTAGGTGGCGAGGGGAAGGGGACGGTTGCACAAGGCGCAGAGGCGAGAGGAGGTTGGGAGTACATTCGAAACAAGGAGCTGTCTCGTCACTCTCCGGTGTTCCACGGAAAAGAAGTGATGACTTGGGCCCGTATCCTACTCCGTCATCGTGATCAGGAAGGGTCATCGTTACTGGTAACAGCGTCGGTGGTTCGACTACAGGCACTAGATTCACTGAAACTGCCGCATGAGTTACAAATGGTCTCTGTAAAGCGATCTGTTTCAAACGAGGTTCTGGCGGCGGAGTCTGTCGCCGAGAAAACACTCGAGCCCGGCCTAGCACAGATATATTGGTGGGAAGTTGAAAGGTCACTTTTTGTCCCTGAGGGTAAAAGTCAGATGTGGTAGGGACGCCCGAAAAAGTGAAGTTAGCGTACTGTGTTATAGCCTCTGGATTCACGAGGACCAGTTGGTGCAAGGGGAAGGGCGAAAATAGCGTTTTCGGAAATAGTGGACATGATTAAAGGGAAGGCGTGAGCATAGAGGAGAGATTTATTATAATCATTGCGAACAAGAGTCAATGGGCCAGCATCGCCCCAAACCATTGTTGTCTTGTTACGAATAGCCATTTTCCGTAGCATATGTGATGCGGTTCAACATTTTTGCGATTACAGGGCCAATAGAACCTATTTGTGGCTATGGGGACTAGTTTTCCTCGAAATAGTATCCAAGGAGAGTGACCATGGGCTTAATTCTGGTCCTATTGTCGTCCGCACTCGGATTACCCACGGCCAACCAGGAAGTTGCTCGAATGATCTCAAACTGATTGGGGGCTACTGGAGTCGCAAGATCGGGTGTGAGTTCAAACGCTTCCTGTTTCCGACATTTTTAGCAGCTCCTAGAGAGAACTTTGAAAGGCTGTAGTAAGAACTGTTGCAAGTGGTACCCGTATCAGCTCCTGAGTATAGCTGAGGATCAGCAAATGATGATTATGTATCACAATACATCACAATCTAATCTAATTATTGATCTTCCGCAACTTTTATAATTAAATATCACTTTATACGATGTACCCTCATGACACACGACTCACATGATGAGCAGTAGATGTTACTTCAAGTTGACCGTGTGCAACTCGAAGAGAGCACTTTGACACTACGGCACCGTGTCACGATTCCGGGTCTTGCAACAGTAACAAGCCAGTGAAGATTCTTGAACTACATAGTCTCTTTGAAGGCCAACTTACCTCTCCTGGTCAAACTCGTTTTCCTATTGGTCCCTTTAGCGAGTTATGGAGTGGGCGAGCAAGGATGCTCCAACCGGGGTGGAATTCCGAGTTACTGCCCAGGCTCTTTCTCAATTTCAGAACGCTGTTCGGTTGAAATCTGGGTGGTATCATAAACTACTGATGACAGAAAGCAACTTGGGTATCAAATGGGCCATAGAAGCTGGATTGTTGGGCTCACAGCAAGACGCGCCAAACGAAAGAGAGGTTGAAGTTGTCAACGCAGCACTAAGGTCTGCATTTCACCTATCCGATCAGTCCAATGAATAATTTACTCTTCCACTATAAAGAGAGCTAGAGAACGAAGCTCGGCGTATTATCTATCATGACTATCTCATCGACGTAACACCTCGCTTTGCACATATGGAGCCCAAATACGATTCACGTACCGTGAAATCGGCTGTCCGAAAACGGTTGAATTTCGTTCATAATTCGACATTTGCAATCTCGCCTCTTAAAATGCGGGAAAATGTTGGGGTGTTCATTTCGGACGGGATGATACCAGTGCCCTTGCATCACGAGGTATGAAAAATCTTATTCCTTTAATCCAATTCATTAGATACCATTCCCTCAATTTCCTAGCTTGTGGCCAGGCTCGATGCTCTTGCAGCCGTAGAACCAAAGGATTTTCATCCTGGCACGAACGGAAAGGTGCTTCAGTCAGAAACGCCATTTGTGTCCACAGTTAATTTATGCGTGCAGGTTCAGGACCTGATTCACCCATCTCTTTGTGAGTAGTTATCTTCGTTCCGCCCCCAATTCTCAATGACAAGGCGAAGACCCCTTTGTCATGGGAAAAACGCCTACCATATATCATAGCACGGCAGAAGGGGGTGTATTCAGGACAGAAACCTCAACAGAGCCCAAAATAGTCTTTGAATCTGCATCTTCATGGGTTCCAACGACTTTTTTCGTTTCCGATGACGGAGATGATGTTGAAATTCAGTCCTATATAAATGGACTTGGACCACGAGAGCACTTTTCTGAACTTTACCACCTTATCGAGCAGGTTTTCTTATTCGTCATCCCACACCTCCAACGCACTCTGGATTTCAAATATGTCCCAGAGCATTCACCGTCAGGTAACGCTTTCCACTGCCTTATGTTCGAAGATCCACCGACAATTGAAGCAGTTCACAGGTGGTATGAGAGAGCAGCATTGCGAGAATCTCAGCCAACGTATAAAGAATGGAAACGGATGCTTGCGCAGCAAAATGCTGCAAAACTTAAAGCCCTAGCAGCTCAGGATGCGGAAAATGCATCCGCTAGAGCAGAGTATCTTCTTGAAAGAACCAATTCATCTATGTTTCGAAGGCCTCTGAGCGCGGGTCCACTTCATGGTCGTAGCCTCCAAGTTATCGTCAAAGTAAACGATTGTACTCGATCGGAAAATATTGCTAACGCGGATGGTAGGCGGCTAATTACATCCTACGGCCCGGGGAAGAGTATAATGGAGCTTGGCATATCGAGGGTATGGTAAGTGATATCTTTACGCAGCGTCATGCGTGCGTCTGAAACGCTGGATAGCCCCATGAACACATTGTGGCTTCGGCTATCTATTACTATGACGCCGACCCAGATATCGTCGATCGTGGTTTGTCACTGAGACGCTTACGACGGAGTGGGGACTTTCCCGACCGGTATACGTACTTGTCCCACAATGTGTGGAATCGCCTCCACGTATAATCCCAGACTTATTTCAAAACTTGTTTGTTCCTTAGGACTTTTCTGTGCGTTTCTCAAGAAAAGTTACAACCAAACGTAGCCGAAAAGGTAGCCAACTGAGCGATCAAGACAAAGACTCTGATTCCGAAGAGGAGATACCCTGGCGTTTAGATGACTATCCAAGTGATTGGGAGGAAGCAACTGGACCAGAATCGACGACCACAAGCAATCTCAGCCGTAATATCAACATCGGAACTATCCCAACTTCCATCTTTCCTGCCAATGATGACAAAGTGAATGGAGCACAACTCAATAATCCCACCACTGGGAAAATCGTCTCATTCCCAAACTGGATTCAGGTTCGTCTTAAGCACCTGTGGGTACCGATATACAACGTAATGATGACCTGGTTAGCACAGAGTTTTGGGCATCAGCAACCCTCTTACATCGGCGAAGGTCTCTCAAAGGAAAATTGTATGCCCTCTCTTATCCCGTCTCTGCATCAATCATCGTAATGGAGCCAGCTATGTTTCTTCCTCGTGGACGAGTATAATATGCTCTCAAAGGGCGTCTCCGACTACTCTGGTTTATTGTACACCAGGATTGACGGCAACACGGTCCTGACATCAAGTGAAATTTCGCTTCAAATGCGAATCTCTAACTTTCCAACTCTGCGGTGGCTCCTTTCCAACATCTGCCAACATCTCACGGGAATGCTTTTGTCTCCTGAACTATCTGAAAAGATACTTTTGTCTGACGACTTTGGCATCACTAGGGAGATGGCCGAGGACCGTCGTCGGGCAGTCATGCAGGACCGCCGCATCCAACAGGGTGGAGTTGATGTAAGTGACCGATCGATGCCTGATGGAAATTATACATACAATGTTTCCCAGCAGGGTATTCGAGTTCCGTATTCACTCTGCGAACATTAGGGCATACTACTACTAGCGCGCCATGGAGGTGTTCTAGGTCCATAACCTCATAATAATCTGACGTATACTAGTCACACAGAATGATCGTCCAATTATAGGTGGCAACTTTCCGTCAACATCTTGCACTTCCATCACAGCTTCTAAATTCTCCGTAAAATTTCATCTGCGGGCGCAGGGGGGCGCTTGCAAAATTTCCACCCATCGTGATTCGTGATGGATTAAAAGGGTCTATGACATGATATTGTCGTCGTCAGAGCTCCAACTCCATCGAATCCCCAAGTCCATAGGCACAAAGAGTTCCTTCTTCTACCTAATCCTGCCTGATCATCCACCATCGATCTGGAAACTTGACCGAGTCCGACCATGACCGGCCTCATCCCCTATGGGGTGTACGATCGTCGAACATTGGTCATTCTCCGGACCGGCCATCATGAACAGGAATCCAGGCTGCAGATAAGAGAATGGTTGGCCTGGCATGTAGGGACGGTACAGAGTTGAAATTGTTTGCGCACACAGCAGTCGTCCCGTGAACCACGCCGCAAAACCGGCACACGTATCATAATAATGTAAAAGTACCAATTTTAGATTACCACAAGGCACCTGAGGACATACAATCTACCAATCGAAGCACAACGCGTGCTTATCGCCACAAAAGAAAATTAAAATTAGAGTTCGTAAAACTCGGAGAGACTTATAGAATCTGTTTTTTCAACAGCTTCGGATGCACTTCGAGAAGCTCAGCAGCAGTATACGTCATTGGCTCGTGTGAAGGGTATAATAACATATCCTTGGAGTTATGCCCCTGGATGACCGCTGTAACCCGTTATCTTAGAGAGAAACCAGACGGGTACGCTGAAAGCCAAAGTTCCTTGTGGGTTTGAGGTCCTTACTTGACATGATAGATACACTGGACATGGCCGGAATGTATATAACACATGGTTAGCTGTATGGGGAGTTTGATTACCATCCAGCTGTTGGTGGTCGGCCATCATGCTGTACAACCTCAAGTGCATCTCGGTATCCTGACTCGGACTTGCTAAAAAAAAAAAGTCAAAAGGGTCATGGCCTTTAGGTTACGCGCATACATCACCCATCACCATACACGTACGGTTAAAGACATCTTGTGCAGGCAGTGTTGAAGTCAAGTAGCGTATGATGTAGATTCTTGTCAAGACACGCTAGTACTAAGGTATATGTGATGACAAAGATCTAAGCATAGGTCTTCGTTAGACTTCTAGGAAATCCGGATCTTCGTCCAGCAGAAGATCAAGGAAAGTAAAGAATGATGCGACAGGGAACCCGACTACGTTGTGGTAATCACCCTCAATCTTCCGAATCAGAACACCACCAAGTCCCTGGTAATACGTTAGGCGGCGTAAAGATGATATAACTAGACAATAACGGACCTGTATCGCAAACCCGCCGGCACGATCAATACCTTCTCCACTGTCAACATAGGCCTTGACGACGTGTTGTGGATTATCGGAGAAGTACACGAGTGTTCGTTCGTCGATAGACCTAAGCAGGAAGTCAGTGATTAATTCGTTTATATGTGGATTGAATTACTTTATGGAGTATCCTGGCGCAGTGAGAACGGGATAAACTGTTGGAATAGATGTAAGCACGAGCTACGGTGAGCAACAAGAGACATCACAAACTTACCGACAGTGACACCAGTCACTACCTCACAAACACTGCCATTGAGGTCAAGGAGCATGCGGAGGTTGTCTTCTTTGGAGGCTGGTTTTTCTAGCAGATCTTGTATTGCGCCAGGTAGAACAGTGTAGGATACATCAGAAGTCGATGGCTGAACATGGGTCAGAACCACCGTGTCGGCTGAGTACACGCTAAGTACACGCACAGAGATCTATAGCCAAGACTGACCAGCAATGACTAGATCGGGCGGGTTTTCTGGATCATCTCTCTACACATAGGTGTTATAGGAGTTTGATCGATGTTATAATGGTTGTGTGCTACTCACCACTAGTCGTTCGTACACCTCAACAGCCTTATGTGTAGCCGTTGAAACCGGATATTCGTGTATGTCTTGAAATGAGCCTGGCAACAGATCTTCTTCAAAGGTTGAAGGCACGATATCTGGTGCCAAACCCTATACAATGTGATGCCAATGAAGAAATGATTCAAAATAGTACGTACAAATATCCGAAGTATTTCTTGCCTTCGGGGGCTGTTTGAGGCAAGGACGATCCTCTTATCAGCCAACTTCTTTATGACAGGGAGCTGAAGGGCATGCGGCAAGATGTGTGGGGCCATCGTGAAGGTCAATGTTAAGAGTGCTTATCATCACGTGCTTTTGCTTCCTTTCGCTTCTCACCACCACCATCCCGGCATCGCCAACGATGAACTGAATAAGATCGGTTTAGTAGAAGACCTTAATCAATACTGTTCGTGAACATATAATCCCTTTCCGTTTTTAGCTGATAAATTGCCTAGCTGACGCCTAGAAATGCGATTTCGAGCTTCAATTGAAAATGTGACCACCTTTTATAGTGAGTCTTATGGCCAGGAAAACGCGACTACACGCGTTTTGACACCATCTGATTTGCTAGAAATCATACAGTCCATAGAAAAGCTGCAAAAGAAATGTATAATCAAGTTCACGGAGACTAATATGCACATTATCTGCAACCATGACGCGAACGAAGGCGGGATCCAAGTATGGTCGTGCGTGTCGTATAATTACATGATTACGGGTCGGCTCGGTATTGACCCATCGGTGTCTTTTCAGCCAGATCAAAGTCGAATCCCTGTTCACCGACTACCGCATCCAGTCCAATTCAAACAATGAAATCACATTGTCCATCAATCCCGAAGCGCTGCTCTCTGCCCTGAAATCCGCTGTGTCTTCAAGTACATCTGCGTATGAGACGGAGGAAGTTATCATGAAGCTTGCTAAGAAGAACAGCTTGGCCGTGCTCTCTTTCGAGATTAATGGTTTGACAAGAGTGGGGCGAAAGGTGCGCGTGTCACACGATGTCAAGATCGAAGTTATGCGCCCTGCGGATGTGGCACGATTGAGCGAACCAATGTGCCCCGAACCCGATGTAAGGATACAATACCCTATATAGCAGTATGGACAGCGCTCATTCTATATTTACTAGCTGCATATCCTACTCCCCCCGTTACAAAAACTGAGAATCGTTGTGGATCGACTACGCCCGATGTCGGACATACTAGCTGTTCGAGCTAACAATAATGGATGCTTGCGTTTGTCTATCAACACCGAAACCGTGAAGGTTGATACCGAGTGGAAAGGCTGCACAAACCCTAAAAGTGAGCTTCCGCCCATCACTAGGTGATCAAATGCAGACTCCGGCTGTTGGTTTCCAGCCCAAAATACTTCGGAAGATCGTGAGGATGCCCCTGATCCAGACAAACTTTTTACCGTATTGGTTTCACTCCGAAGTTTCCTCAAGTTCCTGAACAGCCACGTCGTCTCAACGACGACCATTGCATGTCCGTTGTTGGAATCTTAATCTATTTTTCAAACTGATGTTCTCAATTATACAGGCATTTGCCAAAATCATTGCATGATTCTCTACGTTTACATTGGGGATGTTGCTGACGCGGGAGGGGTATTAACGTTCTATATTCCTGCTATCATCGACGACGAGATGTGACCATGCCGGGGCTTGCCCCCTGTTGTGTACCTGAGATTATACCCAGCTCCATGTATACCCCATATCCACCCATAATCAAAAGTGCTTCTCCTACACAGAATCCGAGCTTTGATGTTTGGCTCTGAGTATTCAGTTGTCATAGTGTTGCCAGATGCTGGCATGGATCGATCAGACTGCGTCGGTCTGTCTGCTGTACGAGCTAGAATCTCGATTGACATTATAAGTATCTATGAAGCAGAGTTCTCGTTTCTTGCGAACTCGGCATGGCCCCTGATAAATGAACGACGAGACATTATGGTTCCGATACCGTGGCCAAGTCTGTTTAGTCATCCTGATGAGCTTGTGGGGTGAACCTCAGCATGATGATGATAAACAAAACGAGCTGTAAAACGCACATTTCTTAATCTGTCTTAGTTAGGGCAGCCTCATGTATCCGGCTCAGAGGACGTCGGCAAGCCCGCACCAGATGAAAGAAGGAAAATAATATGGTGAACACCGTCCCGAATTCTACATAAGCGAGGTCACCAAGTGTACCGATCGGAACTTGCACAATATTGGTGCTGGTGAATGTATCACCACCAGAATGTGATATTGGAACGAAGGCGGCAGATGGTGAGGCGAGTAGAGATATGACCTCGCTTGGGAGACGTGGCAGATAATTTGATGATGCAGTTATTGGACTTGATACTGAAGAGGGTCTGATGAGATGCTGCAACTGGGAAATTTCGGAGGAACGGCTTACTAGAAACAGGGCAATGGAAAAACCCTACAGGCCAAGGCACCGCCTCCGCATGAAAAGCATCTTGTGAATGAGATTCGGACAGATCACCGTAACGTAGATGAAGAGGTAATTTGACTTCAATCACACGTGCATTATTTGGAAATGACGCGTTTAATAAAATGTGTGAGTCATTCTTCCTAAGAGCGCCAACAGGTAACTCGAGGTTTGTTGAGCCCCAATGCCTGAAAGTGAACAGGGATTCATGGTGCGCAAGTTCATAAGGGTCCACGAACAGGAGACGGGGTAGAGAAAAGAAGAGATACATAGAGCAGCTCTCAGGGATGTTTGACTCATCGAGAGTGATTGTCGTAGTAGAAATCGGATGATATCCATTCTTCGGGAGTATAGAAGAGACCAGTTGCGCCATAGTCCGTATTTACCGATGCGTTGTTGGTCAAAAGTTGACCTGACAA